>JANVCQ010527534.1:0-17554 GCA_025531925.1 Erythroxylum plowmanianum | reverse complement strand
CTTGAAGCATGTAGTAAAACAATTTGTGCAAGTTGCTGAGAAGGAATATTATAATAAAACGGAGAAAAGAAGTCCCAATTTGGTCTTAGCAGTAGTTCTGTTTTAATTGATGACTTCTTCAGGAATTCGATCATCCAGAAGTAGCCATTCAACGGCATATCAATATGGCCTTCCATGTCTCATAAAGGATGGTTGGAAGCTGTAGGTGCTACTCCCACTAAAGTACTTTCTTTGAATTCCATATACAACCAAGAAAGATGTGGATGGCATTAATTGGGGGTCAATGTTTGCTAGATTGAAATCTGACAGTGGACAGTGGAACTTTCTAACATGAGATCGTGGTTTAAAAGTAAATCTTTTTATCTCGAAAGGAATTCCTGAGAGGAAAATGAAAGTGTTTAGACTATAAAGCTTATGAAACAAAAGGCAAGATTGACTAGGCCCTAGATGTGGACAAGGTTTAGTGGCTTCCTTTGTATCCTCCTGGTGGATTATCCATTTAGTGCCACAAACTATTTTATGCAAGAATGCGTGCCAAGCATAGGGATGCCACGCCCCTGGAATTCATTAATGTTGATGTTGAACACGACACTCATCCACTTCTAGAGACACATCTCCATGGCTGACTGCCATTTCCAATTCTCATCTTCCTCTAAAACAATATCTTCTTCTATACATCTAGTATTTTAATCATTTTTTTAGTTCAGCTTCTCCCAGGATTTATGGACATACGTACTGGCTATACCTATACATGTAATTTTTATAATTGATTCTCATTCTAATCTTCATAGGCTCTTATCTACATGTAATTATAATCATATTGTCCAAACACCGCCTAAGTTAAATGTCATACAGAGGTCACAATCAACTTTTAGTGTCAAACCAATATAGATCAAGCTCAAATCGTCAGCAATGAATAGGCAGCTTATCACTAGTGTCTAATCAACAAAGATAGCAATGTTTATTTCAGCAAGAAGCACATCATTGGCCTAAGACAAAACTTGCAGAAACTGTTCTATTTAATTGTTATTCTTGACAGCACCCAACAAAGTTGTTTGTCCATAACCAATTGTAAGAAAATAACTTGCAACAAAATCCACCCATATCAATTAATGACACAAGTTCAATCCAATGCTGAATTATCAAACAATAAATGTGTTTGCTTAAGTGAATATAGTTGAGCATTTAACCCAGAATAATAGATGATGCTTTATGCATTTTTGGTACATGTTTTCAAACAAAGAAGCAAAATCCATATACAAATTGTACAATTAAAGCTATAAATTATCAACCAATTATGTTAATCATCATAACTAACATACAAACTGTCTAGTTTCTTTCAATATCTACAGTGCAAGTCTATAAAGCATGAATATTGTAGAAATATCAACATCTTCCAACCAACAATACAAGGGTATATTTCATTTAAAATTAACGCAGTTGATTAAATTTAGAAAATAGGAAATACTTGTCAAAAGAAACAGAAGAAAATCTTTGGAGATATATGCAAGCTCTCACCGATTAACAACAACCAAGGATTCCTAAACAGAAACAAAGAAACAGGTTAAAAACTTCGAAAGGAAATCAGAGGATGATCCAAAACCCAACAAATTTTTGTGCATTTGCAAGCATCAAGCATTACTACCTATGAAAAGTGATTATGCATTTTAATTTTGAAGAATCAAATTGCCATATGTTTGAAACACCATGTGGAATGAATGGATAGAATTCAATTCCATAAACTAAAATTATATTGCTCAAACACAATTTCTGTAAAAGTAATGAATTTATAAATGAACCGTATATTACTCAGAAGTTTGGAACATAAGATGTTAGAGTACTCGAATGATAACATGAACTTGACCAACCTTAAAACCAACTCTCACATGCATCATTTTCTGAGTCATTTATATGCAAACATGTTCAAATTTCCATATCAATTTAACCCTCTTCAACACTTCCTTCTTCTCTGGTTAGGGAATTTGAACAGCTAACTTAGATCCAACCACAATGGGACAATGCATACATATTATGGAACCTAAAACTACAACAGATGCTGGCAACTAACAAATTTCTCACCTATTTTGCATACAACCAAATCCCCAAAACAGATCAATCTACAAATCCCCAACCAAATCCCCTCTGAAATTCGTGCATCATCAAAACACAAAAAAGTGAATAAATCTCCCAACCAAAATCCTTCTTCCCAAAAGCAAAACCAACAAATTTGAAACTCCAGAGATGAAGGAAACTCAAAAACCCAGTGGGCATGCATTGTTGGTAATGAACAAAAAATGGGTCTCCAGGTCAACGAGAAAATGAATCATAAGAGGGATAGAGAGTAGAGCAACCAGTTCTGGGTTAGAAGAAGACAACAATGTACAACATCATTTGCGCAACCAGAGAAACATCAAGCAAGGAAGAGTGACATTTTTCTAGCATAAAATAAAAAACTTATTTGACCTTGGAGAGATGAACGTGTTGGGGAAGAAGGGGAGCATGCGCGAGAGAAGTTGGGAGACTTGTCGGTCGACAGAGAGGACTGATTTCGTGAGGGAGAAGGGGGCTATATTTTGGAGATCCAGACGAACAAATAGACAAGGAGACGAGTGGGGTTTTTTTTGTAAGTTAGCTATGTTTTGTGATTCGGAGACAGGGACAAGCGTTTCTGCCCTTTGATTTTCGGAGGAACAAAAACACTTGTCCCTGTCATCTAGGGACGGAGGACAAAAAATTGGAGATAGCAACCAAACATGGTACGGGCACAGGATTTTTATGTTTTGTCTTCTGTCCCCACTAACGTGGACAGAAACCAAACACTGTTTAAAGTTGTTAGCTAGATAGTGCTATACAGTGATATGGATTTCTTACTGTATCGACTGGTACCAGCCATAAAATGATATGGAACTGCGTTCAAAGGTATCGATATTTTGTAATGGTCGGTACCAATGATTTTGCATAGTATCGGTTGGTATCGTAAATTTTGAAAAATAGAGGGACCAGTCTGAAAAAAAACTTCAAATCCCCTCCCTCCACTCGATGCTCCTACTCTGTTGCTGCTTTCTCCCTCTCTCACTAACACATACATTAGTTCTCCTTGCTGATGATTGTCCTCTCCGACGACTCTACACTATTGTCTCTTCTTCTAATCTACTTCTCCATCGTTGTCGCTGCTTCACCTCTATACTACCATTGTTGCCTGTCACAAGCAAAGCAAACAAGGTCAAGAATCAAACAAAGTAGTCTAACCTGAGAAAATCCAACATCAACCATCAAGACAACAACACAACTACTTTTAAAGCAGGACTTAGCAGTAATACATGAAAAAAGACGAGCGAAACTGAGAAAGATGAGAGACAAAGAGCTTTCCAGATTATTTCAACTTTTCTTTTTGTTCATACATGTGTTCTCAATATCCTTTAATTGAATGTAAGAAATTACATTTTTGCCCAACTAAAAGACCACGACGTAGAGGCCATTGTAATGTATAATTTCAACTTTCAAAAAAGAAAAACTTAGCTTCACAAAGACAAGCAATTATGGACTTTAATTGTTTACCATGTTGAGAGGCTTTTATTTCCTATAAATATTTAAAGTTTTATTGTTTAGGTTTATAGATAAATATTTCTTTTTGTTATTTGTTCTTTTAAAATTTTGTAAAATTAAAAATAAATTGTATATTGTAAAATTTAATTATTAAATAAAATATAATATATAGTTACTTAATTAATTTATAAAATATAATTAAGTGGACAAAAGTTATTTATCTTTTTAATTTATAATTATAGTTATAATAATATTATTTTTAATCAAAATTAACAATTATTATAATATAATTTTTTAATGATGTCTATATTACTTTTAATTCAGTTGTAATATTATATTTTGTTAATGAACATATTTTAATTTATAATTTAGATTATTATATTTAGTATCCATTTGATTTTATTAATGATAAAGTTTACTTTAAAATTTTTCTTTAATTAATAATTATGGTTATTATTTATGTGGAATATGTGAAAATAATATTAAGAAAAATAAAATTTTAAATTTCTATTATTATAATTTTTAAAGGTAAAGTTTGTGTAAAATTATAAATTATGCAGTATAATATATTGAAGAACTATTTTGCAATTGTAAAAAATTCAAGGACTATTTTATAACTTTAAAAATTACCTGAAACAATACTCGTCATTGACCGACATCGGTACATTACTATACTAGGACTAAATCTGTTACCATTATCAGTAAGGTATTCATAACATTGGTGATATCAATTATTCTTTAGAATAAACTGAATTAGTTAAATTAATGTCCACTATTGTAATGTTTACATTCTCATAGTATGGTTTGAGCCACTGTTGTTAACCTTAAAAAATTTAGTGGTAGACATACTTTAAATTTCAACTATGCCATAAGAAAATACATTAGTTATTACAAAGGGCCCAATCCATCGAGATCATAACGTACGTAGAAAGAGACGAATATTAAAATGATAAAGGAGAATTTTTGACCCAATGATTTTTTTTTAGGTAATGAATTTATTACGTAAAACTTTTGTTCTCTCTTTATAGATTCTTGCATTTTTATATGACTCATTACTAATCTCCTTAAGTTTTTATAGCTTAAATTTTCTATGATTTCCACTTTCATCAAAACTTATATTGCTATACTTAACATTCTAAAATGCTTTGTGTTCCGCTTTAACAGGGAGATGACAAGTCATACCATATACTAGCTTGTAGGATAACATACCAATTGAAGTCTTACAAGTTATTTGGTAAGCCCAAAATGTGTCTTTAAATCACAAGCTCCAATCTTTTATCATTGATCTAACCTTTTTTATGATTAATTTGATTTCTTTGTTTGAAACTTCACCTTGCTCGGATGGTATGATGTACTAATCTTATGATTCACTCCATATATCTTTAAGATTGCCTCCACCATTTAGTTGTAGAAATTTTTGCCTTGATCACTGATCAGGGCTCGTGGGATACTAAACCTATAAAAAATTGTAGGCTTAAGAAAACTTGCAGCCGCTTTGGAATCATCAGTTCGGGTAGCTTTTACTTCCACCCATTTTGATATATAATTGAAAGATAATAAAATTTAGATAAAATTAAAGAAAAAGGTAAAAGATCTTATAAAATTGATACCCTAAACAACAAAATTTTCATAACCCAAATTTGAGTTTATGGAATCTCATTCCTTTATGATATTACCTTTTATTTGACATCAGTCGTAAGCTTTATAAAATAGGTAAACGTCTTCAAACAATTAAGGCAAAAAGAAACCACATTCTAAAATCTTTCTTATCCTTCATTTAGCACCAAAATGTCCTCTGAAAGTGTATAAATGGAAAAAGGTGAGGATAAATGAAATTTCATTTTCATATTACCTGATTGGAGCAATGCTTCCATAAATATGGATTGTTCTAATATAATGCTTAGCATCACTCTATCCCTTCAAGCTTTTAATAGATCTGTACGTAACAAATTAATATCCAAATAATTTACTATATTTGCACACTATGACAATTGAACACTCGCAGAGAATAGTTACTCATTTGAAAATTGTTCTTCCAAATTAATGTTTACATAAGATAAGCAACTTAAATAATATGCCACTCGATTTTCCATACCTTTCTTGTCTTTAATTTTCAAATCAAATTTGCTTGGCAATAAGATCTCTCTCATCAAACTGGGTTTTTCTTTCTTCTTTAATAATAAATATTTAAGAGTTGCATGATCAAAGAAAGCCATGACTTTAGTACCTAATAAATAAGATCAAAAATTTTCCAATTCAAAAACTACCATTAACAACTCTTTTTTAGTTGTTGAGTAATTTTTATGAGTGTCATTTAAGGTCATAGACATATAGGAAACAACATGAGCCACTTTCTCCACTTATTGTCCCAAAACATCTCCTAAAGCTTTGTCATTTAGGTAACACATAAGTTTGAACAATAACTCACAATTGGGCAGTTGAATAATTGGGAATGAAACTATTAACTTTTTAAACTAGTCAAAAGATTCTTTACTATCATCATTGCATTAAAAAATAACATCTTTCTAAAGTAACTTGCACAATAGGGATGCCATTTTTGAAAAATATTTAATAAACCTCTTATATAAAAACCACTATGGATAAAAAACAAATTTTTTGCATACTAGCAGGGTAAGGCAAAGATTGAATAATATCTTATTTTCCCTATCTTAATCCCCCTACAAAAAATAACATAACTTAAGACTATATCTTGTTCTACCATCAAATGAAAATTTTGAAATTAAGAATCGAGTTAGTTCCCTCACATCTTTGTGAAATCAAACTCAAATTATACAAACACTCATCGGAGCTTCCATGAAAAGAAAAATCATCCATAAAACTTCAATGATTGGCTCTATGTGAGAATAAACTTACCATAAATCTTTGAAAAGTTCAAACAATAATGCCACAACACCACACAACAGCAACTCTTCTCTACCACTCACCCACCCATGCCCCATTTATTTATTTATGTTTTTTAATTTATTAAAGTTTTATTTTTACTGTGTTTTAATTATTTTATTCTTATTAACTACTTTTAGTTTATCTTTCTTTTAGTTTAATTATTATTTAGTTGTTGTTATTTTTTCAAGTAATTTTTGTTTATATTGTTTAATGTAATAGGGCGTTCTAAGGTTACTACCAAGACCACAACAAAAAACAATTCACCAATGAATATTAAATCTGCTAAAAGTTTTAAAGTCGGTAACAAAAGGAAGCGTGTGTGGATAATTTTCAGATACTCACAATTAAGGGGAGTCCTCTATTTTGTGCTTTATTTTTTTTTGATTATCTTTGTTGAGTTGTGAGTATGTTATGCATATATTAGGGACAATGTATGATTTAGGTGTGAAGGAGCGAATGTTTATATTATATTGAACTTTGCGATTTTATTTCGACTCATGATATGTTGATTCATATATAACTATTTCTCATGATAACTTCATAATTTTCTGATTGTTATTCATGAATAATTCTTAAGTTAGGATACATTTTTGGTTTAAGATCTATGCATGAGAGAGACAAGAATTATTAGGGTTTTCATTAAATTTTTTCAAGTATCTCATTGGTTTTGTTGAATGAAAGTGTACAAGACTTGATGCAATTTTTGACACCTACGTGAGCTTTGAGCCTAAGATCATTCATCACACATTTGCTCATATATATCTTTTGCTGTGTGTTATCAAACATAGCTTGTCTATGCTCTGAATACATGTTGAGACCACATCTTTGATGAATTTGTGTATAAAGATGATGAGGGCATTTAGGATAACCATTTTTTGACCTAAGCAAGCCTAGCTTAATTTTTATCCATAGAAAAACAATTAGAGCCTTAACCTTTCTTTCTTGCATAATAACCTTATTACAAGCCAAACTTACCCTTTTTGTTATTGATATCCTTAATAATTTTGAACCCTTAAATTGAATGAATTGTATTCAGCTTATTTGCATAAGATTTTGACTATTTTCGTAAAAAGTTAATTTGATGATTCAAGTTGCATTGTTTTGATTTTTTATAGAATGGAGGAGAAGAAAAAAACCAAAATATCCTCTTTGATATTTTTAAAAAAGACAAAAATAAAAGAAAGAAAAGAAAAGAAAAAGTGATTGAAAGAGGTGTTATTTGAATCAAGTGTGTTTTGATTTAAGTTGATGCTTATGTGGATAAGTTTGTATGATTGCCTTCAATTTATTTTGCTAAAAAATTCCTTTTATTATACCTTACCTAAGCCACGTTACAACCGTTATAAAGCCCCTTTGATTTATACATTAGGTTCATTTTATTTAGTGGTGGAGATATGATTCTTGAGCAAGCTTATGGAAATGACTCGCTATGTTTTGATTTGAGAGATTAATGAACCCTAAACACTTTGAACGTAGAGAGTGAAATCCTTGTGATGATGTCAAGTCTTGGAAGGATTGAAATCATGAACTCCTACTGGGGATGAAAAGTAAGAAAGACCACTTAATCAGCTAGACCGTCTTTTTTGAATAGGGAGATCAAAAAGAAGCTCATTTGATTTTGATTGAATTGATAAGATGCTATGTTTTAACAATGTGCCCTATGAGTGATTATTCTCTCGATTGTTATTTTATCTTAACTCTTAAATTTCTAGGGATTCGACCTAGTTCCACGACTGCTACAAAAGTTTGGACAATTAGTATTATTTTGGAGGCTTTGACAACCCGACCAGTACTTTAGCTAGATAATAAAATAAAATTGTGATTTTAAGCTAAAGTAAACCAGTACTAAAATAAGAAAAACAAATAAAGCATGACAACAATAATTATTTAGCAAGCTTAATCGATGAAAATCAACTTAGTTAAGACTTTAACCTCACCGTTAGTAATGTTATTTACTAAATAATCCTAATCATTATTGATTACTAATTTATATCACGACAAAATTTTAGAATGTTATCCTCTTTTATTTAATTTGAAATTTTCTTTTGATTAACCAATTAAATCTATTATAGTATTTTATTAAAGGGTTAACTACCAAAAAAAACTCAAACTTTCATCAATATTTCAATTATAGCCCGAACTTTAAAAAGTAACAATAAAATGGCCAAACTTTCAATTTTCTTCAATTATAGCCCAACGTTATCTATTGTTCTCCCAATGCATTCAATCATTTGTTTTCTGTTTCTTCTTCTCACGCTCCAAACTAATCTCACATTATAGTGTATTATACTAGTAAGTTCTAAGTTTTAAGTTCGTTCTCATGATGCATTTAGTATGAGGGCATCGGGGCTGTGTAATCTAAAAATTGAAAGGTGAAGGTGTCAAGAGAACAAATTAAAAATGAGGGAGAAATTGAAATCAAAGCATAAGGTCATCATCGTCAGGGCTACATAATTTGATTTAGGTCATTTTTAAATGACATCATGTTAATTATGTGATTAAACGACGTCATTTCATTAATTTTCATTTGCTATGTTAATTTTGGATGATGTGTATTAATAGTTAAGGTTTCTTAAATACGTAACAAGTTGCGTTAGCAAACTTAACAGAAACATTAATGTCAGGCTATAATTGAGAAAATGAAAGTTTGAGTATTTTATTGCTAATTTTTGAAGTTCAGGCTAGAATTGAAAAAAATTGAATGTTTGGGCATTTTATTGCTACTTTTTAAAGTTTAGACTATAATTGAAAATTTGACAAAAAATTGGGTTTTTTTGGTAGAGTGTTTGCAATGACACGGGAGGACGCGGAGACAACTCCAGAAGTTATGACTGGTATTATTAAATTATTTGATGATGAAGTAATTGTTTTGATTGATCCGGGTTCTACCCATTTGTTTGTGTCATTAAGTAGAACTGTGCATAGGAAAAATTTGAGCCCATTAGATACTCCTTTGGTGGTGAGTACTCCAATCGGACAATATATTTTTATTAGCTAAGTTTATAGAGATTGTGAGATACATATTAGTAGGGAACACGTAGTGGTGAATTTAATGTCATTGAAGATGGGAGGATTAGATGTGATTTTGGGTATGGATGTATTAGAAAGGTATAAAGCCAACTTATATTGCAAACAGAAGACAATAGAGTTTGAGTTGAATGAAGAAAGAAAGGTGGTGTTTATGGGAGACAGGAGGTCAAGTTCACCTAGAGTTGTTTCGGCTCTGATAGCCGAGAAAATGATGAGGAAAAGATGTGAAGCGTTTTTGGCCTATATGGTAGACATGAAGGCGGATAAAGGAAAGTTAGAACAAATTCTGGTGGTTATGATTTAGAACAAATTCCTGTGGTTATGAAATTCCTGGATGTCTTTCCTGAGGAATTACCAGAACTACCACCACTTACAAAAATTGAATTTTCTATTGAATTTTTTCCAGGCACAATGCCAATATCAATTCCCCCTTATAAAATGGCTCTCGTGGAATTAAAGGAGCTTAAGGAGCAATTAAAAGAATTGTTGGAGAAAGGGTCCATTAGGCCGAGTTCTTCACCTTGGGGAGCTTTGATCCTTTTTGTGAAGAAGAAAGACGGATCATTGAGAATGTATGTGGACTATAGGAAGCTCAATCATGTCATTATTAAGAACAAATATTTGCTTCCACATATAGATGACTTGTTTGATCAATTGCAAGGGGCAAGGGTTTTTTCCAAGATAGATTTGAGATCGGGTTACCACCAGTTAAGGATAAAGGATTTTGATGTGTTAAAGACTGCTTTTAGAACAAGGTATGGCCACTTTAAGTTCTTGATCTTGCCTTTTAGGTTGACAAATACACCCGAAACTTTCATGGACTTAATGAATAGAGTCTTTAAACCTTTTTTAGACCAATTTGGCATTGTCTTTATTGATGATATTTTGGTCTATTTTAAGAGTGATAAGGAGCATGAGGAACATTTAAGAATTTCTATAGAGACACTGAGGAAGAATGAGTTGTATGCCAAATTCGACAAATGTGAATTTTGGTTAAAGGAAGTGACATTTCTTAGGCATGTGATTTTAGAACAAGTAGTACATATGGATCCAAGGAAAATAGAAGCAGTTATGAAATGGGAAGCACCTAAGAATGTAGCTAAAGTGAGAAGTTTCTTAGGATTAGTCGGGTATTACAGAAGGTTTACGGAAGGTTTTTTCATGATAGCAGCTCCACTTTCCAAATTGGCAAGGAAGAATCAGAAATTTGTGTGGACAGAGGAGTGCCATAGTAGTTTTGAGGAACTGAAGAACAGACTAACAACTGCTCTAATTTTAACTTTGCCTTCTGGTAGTGAAGGATATATAGTGTACAACGATGCCTCAGGGAAGGGATTGGGCTGTGTGTTGATGCAAGGAGATAGGGTGATTGCTTATGCTTCTAGGTAATTAAAGGCTTATAAGATGAATTATCCTACGCATGACTTGAAATTAGCTATCATAATTTTTATGTTGAAGATATGGAGAAATTATCTCTATGGAGTCATTACCAGGGTATTTACAGACCATAAGATTTTTAAGTATTTGATGAGCCAAAGGGAGTTGAATTTGAGACAAAGAAGATGGTTAGAACTGTTAAAGGATTATGACTTGATGATAGACTACCACCTAGGGAAAGCTAATGTAGTAGCGGATACACTAAGTAGGAAGTCCACTATGGCACATGTGGAGATAGTGTACCTTCCTTTGTTGAAGGAATTAGCCAAACTTAATGTGACATTGAGGCAAGTCAAGTCTGATTATCTATTGGCTAACTTTAGAGTGAGGCCAGTATTGAATGAGAAGGTTAAGGAATTGTAGGAACAAGATGAGTATTTGAGTAGGCTCTAAGAAGAGATTAAAAGTGGTAAACCTTCTAAAATAGAGATCAGAGAAGATGGATTGATGGTGGTAGGTAACAAATTGTGTATTCTAGATATGTTAGAGTTGAAAGATGAGATTCTTGATGAGGTACACAATGCGCCTTATGCTATACACCCAGGGAGTACGAGGATGTATCGAGATTTGAAAGAGTATTTCTGGTAGAAGGGAATGAAGAAAGATGTTGCAGAGTATGTTAAAAGATGCTCAGTGTGCCAGCAAGTTAAAGCTGAACACCGAGTACCTTCCGGCAGGCTTAAACCTTTGTCGATTCTCGAATGAAAGTGGGAAAAGATTACAATAGATTTCTTGATGGAATTGCCAAGGACTAGCAGGAAGCAGGATGCAATATGGGTGATTATAGATAGGCTAACCAAATTCTCACATTTCTTGCCAATTAAGCAAATAGATTTTTTGAATGCTTTGGCTAAGAAATATGTGGATAAAATAATCAGACTTCATGGGATTCCAAACACTATAGTTTCAGATAGAGATTCCAAGTTCACCTCCAAATTCTAGGAAAGCTTACAGGAGGCTTTGGGAACCAAGTTGCACTTTAGTACAATTTTCCACCCACAAACTGATGGTCAATCAAAAAGGACAATACAGACATTGGAGGCAATGTTAAGAGCTTGTGTTATGGACTTCAAAGGTTCATGGGATGATCATTTACCTTTAATTAAGTTTGATTACAATAATTCATATCACTCAGGAATTCAGATGGCACCTTATGAAGCTTTGTATGGTAGAAGATGCAGAACTCCTATTTGTTGGGATGAGGAAGGTGAAAGGAGGCTTTTAGAGCCTGAGTTGGTACAAGTCAAGATTGATAAGATTAAATTGGTGAAACAGAGACTTAAAGCAGTTTAAGACAGAATGAAGAGCTATATCGATACACATAGAAAGGAGATGGAATTTGAAGTTAAAGACAAAATGTTTCTTAGAGCTTCTCCATGGAAAGGGTTTTGAGGTTTGATAAGAAAGGCAAGCTTAGTCTGAGATATATAGGCCCTTATAAGATCATTGAGAAGATTGGGCCTTTAGCTTATAAGTTAGGTTTGCCATCGGAGTTGTCTAAGATTCACAATGTTTTCCATGTATCGATGTTGAGGAAGTATCAGTCTGATCCTTCACACATAGTTCAACCTTCAGAAGTTCAAATAAGAGAGGATTTGACTTATGAAAAACAACCAGTGGAGATTTTAGATTTAAAGGAACAGGGTTTAAGAAACAAGATAGTGAAGCTGGTTAAAGCTCTCTAGAAGAACCATTCTACGGAAGAGGTCACGAGGCCATGAGAGAGAAGTATCCATACCTCTTCAATGTCTCAGATAAGAATTTTGAGGATGAAATTCTTTAAAGGGGAGAATTGTTGGACCCTAAAATTTTTTCTTTAAGTTAAGCATGATTTAAAATAATTTTTAAGGTTTTGATAGATTAATTATTTTGGAGTTATTTAATTATGTCAAAGTTAGTAAGATTTATTGAATGGGTAAGTGGAATTAAAGTGTTAATGTAATAAGAATGTTCAAGAGAATTTTCGGGAAATCATTTAATTATAAAAGAAATAAGGCTTATAAGGAAGGGAAAAATGGACTTTGCACACTCATTAAGGGTAGAAATGGAAGAATACATGTTGTCTAGTCCTTTAAGAAGGGAAAAACGTGATTTGAGGGAGAGAAAGAAGAGAAATACAAAAACAAAGTGAGGAGAAGAGATTTTCGGCGGAG
Source organism: Erythroxylum plowmanianum (assembly GCA_025531925.1). Lineage (NCBI taxonomy): Eukaryota > Viridiplantae > Streptophyta > Magnoliopsida > Malpighiales > Erythroxylaceae > Erythroxylum > Erythroxylum plowmanianum. The sequence continues at coordinate 4,484 of JANVCQ010527534.1, read as the reverse complement.
AAGAGAGAAAAGAAGAGGAAATCAACTTGTTAGAGGTAAGTTTTCATCTTTCTTCTTGCTAGGTTTAAAAAGGGATTAAATAGAGACTAGGGTTTGAGTTGGGAATGAAGGGAAAAAGAAGAGGAAGATGAGACCATTTTGATTTTAGATTTCTAAGGTAGGGTTTTGGTTTTCTAGCTTAGATGGACTATGGGTAGGTTAGGTTTAAATTCAATTTTAGCATTTTTTTGTTCTTAAAGTTTTATGAATTTTCATTTGAATTTGGTTTAAATAGGAATTGGTTTATTTAAAGGAAATTAAGAAAACCTTACTCAAGAGCAAAAGGAAAGGCAATCTTGAACTTGGATTTTCAACAAAATTAGGTGAGTAATGTATTTATAGTTATTGTGTAATTGGGCAAATTCTTGCCTGTGTGTGTATGTTGATTTGCTTGAATTTGATTTGTTGAAATGGAAATCATTGTGAATGTTTGGAATTGCATGATGCATTGTGATTATGTTATACCTTGAAAGAGGTTATAACATTTTGAATTAGATGAAAAGAAGAAAAAGCATTAAAGTAGGAGCATATGATTGAATTGAGCATAAATTTGCTTGTGGTTGGGCAAGAGAGGAACCCGTTTCGTTAGTCACGTGCATGTTGACCTATAGCCTTCTCCCAGCTACCCGCTTGAGGCCACAAGATCATGAGAATTTTGGACTCGTTTTGTTCACAGTGTAAACTTTGATTTCTCCGTTTCGTTCCACGAAACTCTCGAGCCATTTGTTTGTGCATTGCATCTTTGAATTGTCAAGTATGGTTTATAATTGAGTGCTACGTTTAATGGCTAAAGACTAAGCTATGCGTTATGAGTTTTAGCTAAATTGATTAATGCTTGAATTGCTAAAATAGATTGAGAAAGCTTTATATAGTATGAAAATTTTGGATATTGGAGTAGAATGTTATGATCTTTATGAGTGGCGATGCTCAAGAGCATACTCTGCTTCGTCTGAGGTTGACCTTTTGCTTAATCTTTGGTTGACCTTCTACTTTGTCTTAAGTTGACCCAGCTTCATCTTAGGTTGACCTTTTGCTTCATCTTAAGTTAACCATGCTTCATCTTAGGTTGACCTTCTGCTTCGTCTTAAGTTGACCTTCTACTTCATCTTAAGTTGACTATTTGCTTCGTCTTAGGTTGACTTTTTGCTTCATGTAACATTGACTAGAACATCTTTTAGTCCAAATTTAACCTGCTAGATGACAGAATCTGTCTTCAGGTCTTCATGAAATTGTAGATCTCGAAGTCCTCTTTCAAATCATCTAAAGAACATCTTAATCCGAGTTCTCTAGAGAAATTTATGACCATTTTTCCAATTCATCTAACCCTTTGTCTGGGTTCATCCAATCCTATCGTCTAGTTCCACTTTTGACCTTACAGATGATAGAATTTGTCTTTAAGATCTCATGAAATTTGTATATCTTGAAGTCCTCTTCAAAACCATTCAAAAAACACCTTAATCCAAGTTCTTTAGAGAAACTTATGACCATTTTTCCAATTCGTCTTACCCTTTGTCTGGGTTCATCTAATCTTATCATCTGGTCCCACTTTTAGCCCTACAGATGATAGAATTTTTCTTCAAGATTTTCATAAAAGTTGTAGATCTTGAAGTCTTCTTCAAAACCATCTAAAGACCACCTTAATCCGATATCTCTAGGGAAAGTTATGACAATTTTCCAATTCATCTGACCCTTTATTTGGTTTCATCTGACCCTATCGTCTGGTACCACTTTTGATCCTATATATGATAGAATTTGTCTTCAAGTCTTCATGAAAGTTGTATATCTTGAAGTCCTCATCAAAACCATCTAAAGAAAACCTTAATCTGATATCTCTAGGGAAAGTTATGACAATTTGCCCAATTCATCTGACCCTTCATCTGGTTTCATCTGACCCTATTGTATGGTCCCACTTTTGATCCTAAATATGATAGAATTTCTCTTCAAGGCATTCATGAAAGTTGTATATCTTGACGTTTTCTTCAAAAACATATAAAGAACACCTTAATTCGATATCTCTAGGGAAAGTTATGACAATTTTCCCAATTCATCTGACCCTTCTGATTTCATATGGCCCTATCATTTTATCCCACTTTTGACCTTGTAGATAATAGAATTTGTTTTCAAGGTCTTCATAAAAGTTGTAGGTCTTGAAGTCCTCTTTCGATCTATCTAAAGAATTCCTTAATCCGATATCCATAGTGAAAGTTATGTCAAATGTCCTGAAATAGGATTAGTACGGTTGAGGGCAAGTATTGTTTTAGTTAATACCTCCGAATGTTGGGCTCCGAAAGCGGGGTCCAACATTATTTGGTATCAGAGCTTAGGTGTTTCCTAGGCTTAGAATGCATAGTAGGATGAATTGTTATGTTATGTGATTACTCGTTGCATTTTGAATTGATTGAATTGCATTAAGTGACATGCATGTCTTGCATACAAATAGGGATTAGGATTTTAAAATGAAATGTAAGCTAATAGTTATTGTTTATATTGAGAGAGTAAGATGCCACCTCATCGAAGGAAATGAAGAGTATTGCAAGGATCGATTGCACTTGACTCTTCATTAAGGGAGGACAGTACTGATGAATCTGTAGCCCCAGAAAACGCTGAGGCTTCTGTAGGGCAAGGTAGTGAGCCCGTTCGGTCATAGTCGCGGGGATCTGCCCTCCCACAGGAGCAAGTGCTTGCTCCATTGGATTCAAGGATGTTTCAGGCATTTGCTTAAGCCATGGGCCAGATACCGCAATCTTCTACTCCGACCCCAGTCAAAAAGGGGAAGCAGTTTGACAAGCTCAGGAAGTGTGGGGCAGTGGATTTCTATGGGATAACGAATCTAGAAGAAGCTAAGACTTGGTTGAGAAAGGCCGAGAGGATATTGGATCAAATGGATTGTGAGGATGATAAGAAGGTTGTTTACACTATAAGCTTGCTATAGGGAGATGCTCTACATTGGTGGGAGAGTGTGCCAGGGAGCTAGATGAGACCACCAGTGTTGACATGGAAGGACTTCTTATCTTCTTGCAAGAAGAAATATTTGTCTGAGGTGTACATTCAATAGACGCAGAGAGAGTTTCTGAGTCTCACCCAGGGGGAAATGATGGTGAGTAAGTATGAGCACCAGTTTACACAGCTATCCTAGTATGCAGCAGAGATGATGATGAGTGAGGTAGCTAAGTGTCATAGGTTCGAATCCGGGTTGCATCTAGTTATCAGAGAGGAAATGATGGTGCAGAATTTTTGTGATTTTCAACAACTGGTCGAAGCAGCTCTGAGGGTTGAGAACATTGAGAATATAAAGAGTATTGTGAGCAAAAAGAGAAAGAGGAGAGAACAGTTCAAAAGGGGAGGTGGTACTTCTATGTCTGAGAGAAATGTCAGGACTTTCCTTATGCAGTTTAAGGAGAGGAGTAGTGGGGCGACTAGGTCCAAACCAATGAGAACTTTTACTATTTCTCATCAAGCCTCTATAGCGGGAGATAGCAAACAGGGAGATGGGGATAAGCCACCTATTCCCAAATGTGAGTACTACGAAAGGTTTCATAGAGGGGAATGTTACCGATTGACAAGAGTATGCTTCAACTGTAGAGAGAAAGAGCACATGGCAAGAGAGTGTCTGAAGTATGCAAGAAGAGAGGGAACAAATATGTAAGCTTCGAAGAGGAAGAGAGTTGAGACAGTGGGGCACAAGACTGCAACTGAAGTAGGCAGCTCTGATGCAACTAGGAGGTTGAATCCTCCAGGAAAACCAAGGGGGCAAGCACCAGCTAAAGTGTTTGCAATGACACAGGAGGACGTAGATACAGCTCCAGAAGTTATTACTGGTATGATTAAATTATTTGCTGATGATGTAATTGTCTTGATTGATCCGGGTTCTACCCACTCCTTTGTTTCATCCGGTAGAACTGTGTATGGTAGAGAACTGAGCCCATTGGATACCCCTTTAATGGTTAGTACTATAATAGGCCACTATATTGTGATTAGTTAAGTTTATAGAGATATTGAGATGCATATTGGTGGGGAACACATAGTGCTGGATTTAATGCCATTAAAGATGGGGGGATTAAATGTGATTTTAGGTATGGACACCTTAGAGAAGTATAATGCCAACTTATATTGCAAACAGAAGACAGTGGAGTTTGAACTGGATGATGGAAGAAAGGTGATATTTACAGGAGACAAAAAATTTAGCTCATCGAGAATTGTTTCAGCTTTAATGGCAAAGAAAATGATGAGGAAAGGGTGTGAAGCATTTTTGGCCTATATGGTAGACATGAGGGCAAATATAGGAAAGTTAGAGGATATACTAGTGGTCATGAAATTCTCGGATGTCTTTCCCGAGGAGTTACCAGGACTTCCGAAAGCAGGGTCCAGCACTTTTCCTAAATTAAGAGAAGTAGTCATGAAATGTATAAACAAAATTAATGGAAGGAAATATGAAGAGAAATAAA
>JANVCQ010527427.1:0-17554 GCA_025531925.1 Erythroxylum plowmanianum | reverse complement strand
TAAATGAAAAAGAAAAGAAAAAAATTTGCACCGGATTCGGATTGTATTAGTCTAAGGTTTCCAACGCGACAAGTTTGCTTTGTTTATAAGTTTACAGACCGGATGTCGGGAATTTGTTTCAGTTCGTTTGATTCCGATTTGTTTGACTTTCGCCTTATGTTTCCGTTTTGGATTTTTTCGTTTGTGATCCGCTTTGTCCGCTTTTCGTTTCGCTTTATGATTCGGATTGATTTCGTTTCCACCTTCTTGTTTTGCTTTTCGATTCCATATAAGATTATGTTTTTTCGATTGGGGTCCGGTTTCGAAATCAGGTCCCAACAGAAAGAACATAACTTTGGTTGATATGGCCAGGATCATGTTGTGTGAAAGTGGACTACCTCATGCATACTGGGCAGAAGTAGTATCCACGGCTTGTTATGTACTTAATAGATTTCTTATATGACTTATTCTGAAAAAGACCCCCTATGAGTTATGAAAATGAAGAAAACTAAATATTGCTTACTTTCGAGCATTTGTTTGTAAGTGTTTCGTGATAAACAACGAAAAAGACAACCTTGAAAAGTTTGATGCGAGATTAGACGAAGTTATTTTCTTGGGTTACAATACCATTAGTAAAGGATTCAAAGTTTACAATAAAACAACAAAGAAGATAGAAGAATTGATACATATGGTATTTGACAAAGCATTACCTTCGACAATAGCATCTAACTTAGATAATGAAAAGCACTATTTCATTCCTAAAATTACATTGGACAATCAAACTACACCCATATTACCTTTATAATTACAAAATCAAGAAGGCACCCTTGAAGCTAGAATAAAGCAAGCTCCTTCATCTCAGCAGGAGCCTATACGATGAAAACCATCAAATGGAGAGGTCTTGATATACATCAATATATTCTTAGAGATCTCTCTGAAAGTCTAAGAACAAGATCGTCGTTCAAGAAAAACTTTGTGGCTTTCATCTGACAATTAGAACAAAGTCTGTTGAAGAAGCTCTTACTGATGAGAATTAGGTCTCAACTATGAAAGATAAGTTAAGTTAATTTAATAAGAACAACGTATGGAATTTGGTGCCTCGTCCACAAAACAAGTCAATTATTAGAACTTGTTGGGTATTTCGAAACAAACTTGACAAAAATGGTAAGGTGGTACGAAGCAAACCTATAATTGTAGCTCAAAGTTACAATCAATAAGAAGGTATTGATTTTGATGAAACTTATACAGTTGTTACTAGATTGGAATCGATTAGAATTTTAATTGCCTTTGTGCGGTATAGAAACTTCAAGTTGTTCCAAATGGATGTTAAAAATGCATTCTTAAATGGTTACATTAACAAAGAAGTATTTGTTAAGCAACCCCTAGATTTTGAAGATGAAAACCATCCGGATTACTTGATGAAGTTATCCAAAGCTTTGTATGGTTTAAAGCAGGCTCCTCGAGCATGGTATTAGAGGTTAAGTAACTTTCTGTTTAAGAATAACTTTGAAAGAGGAAAGGTCGATAAAACCTTGTTGATTAAGGGAAGGGAGAATGATTTACTCGTAGTGCAAATATATGTTAATGACATAATATTTAGTGCTACTAATCCATCCTTCTATAAAGAATTCTTAGCATTAATGTAGGAGGAGTTTGAAATGAGCATGATGGGAGAATTATCATTCTTTCTTGGATTACAAATAAGATAAACAAAAAAAAGGAATGTTCATTAGCCAAGACAAATACACAAAGGAACTCATCAAGAAATATCATTTTGAGAATGCCAAATTGATGGGTGCTCCCATGTACACTAGAACTACACTTGATAAAGAAGAAGGCAAAGCTACGGATGAGACAAACTATAGAGAAATGATTAGATCACTACTATATCTTACAAGTTGATGGGTACTCCCATGTACATTGGAACTACACTTGATAAAGAAGAAGGGAAAGCTACGGATGAGACAAAATATAGAGAATGATTAGATCACTACTATATCTTTCAAGCTTAAGACCAGACATTATATTTAGTGTGAGTCTTTGCGCACGCTTTCAATCAAATCCAAAAGAAAGTCACCTTCAAGTAGTGAAAAGAATCTTTCAATATCTCCATGGAACTATGGATTTTGGACTATAGCATCCAAAAACTGATTCATTTGACATATTGGGCTATTGTGACGTAGATTTTGTAGGTGATAAAATTGATCGAAAAAGCACAAGTGGTCACTATTAATTTCTTAGAGGATTTTTAGTATCTTGGTCATGCAAAAAGTAAAATTGCACAGCACTTTCAAAATTTGAAGTAGAATACATGGCAACTGCTAACTATTGTGCTCAAATCTTATGAATGAAACATCACCTATAGGATTTTTCTTTAAACTTATCTCATATTCCTATATTATATGATAATACTACTATTATAAATATTTATAAAATTCATGTTCATCATTCTAGGACTAAGCATATAGAAATCAACATCATTTTCTTAGAGATCATGTTTTAGAAGGAACCATTGATCTTTTGCATGTTAATACTAATAATTAAGTAGATAACATTTTCATCAAATCACTCTCTGAAGATAGATTTTGCATGTTAAGAAAAGAGCTTGGTATGTGCAAACTCTCTGACATTATTTCTGCATGAATATTCTCTGATACTTGGATTTACATTTTGTTTAGCAGGCTCCTTCTATTCTGATTTCTTATAAACTCTCTCTTGGGTTAGTAGGCCCCTTGTAGTTTAGAAGGCTCCTCTTGGTTTAATACAGCAAGATTACATATGTACTAAAAAGGTAATTTCCTTTGTTTTGTCATTTCAACATTTAAAAATGTGCTCAAAGTTCTAACAAATGATTAACAAATATGTCAGAAGATACATAAACGATCATACTTCCTGTATTAGCTTAGATCGTTAATCTTCATATGAGATCAACGCTTAAGAAATGCCTAATATACCAGAAATAGGCTTCTCTCCTCTATTCACCCTCATTGTTCTTTGAATCGCGGCTCTTAAGTCTCCACATTCCAACTCTCTATTTTTATCTCAAATCTTCTAAACCACATCCATCACTCTTACAATGAACCAAATCAAAAGGACAAAAGAAAACTCCAACGCCTACTGATAGTCATGGTGAAGCTCATATTACTGAATCTATTTCCTTTAAGACCCAAGTATCAAAAGTACACTGGGTTATAAATGATGACGATTTATAGGAAGAACATTCTCAATTGATTAGTTAGATGACCACAAACCAGACGAAGTCTTGAAATACAAGCTAGAAAATTTCTAAACGAAAAGAAAATCCTAATGCTAGAAGAAAGTAAGAAGAATCCAAAAAATAAAAAAAGGAAGAAATAAAGAAGGAAAAAGCTCATATGACTGAAAAACCCTTGACAAAAATAAGTTGTTTCATGAAGAAATGTTTGCTAAAGAAAAAAAGGCAAAAAACATAAAAATAGATGCATAAAAAGGAAAGACATTAATACCACCAAAAATGTTTCAATCAACGAAAGCTGAAGTTCGCTATAAAATGCAGTACAAGAAAAGAAAGTTCGCTATAAAATGCCTCCCATGATTTTTGACAACATAGGTATACCTATCTCTCCTTACTTTGTTGCCATTAGTTGGGAAATCTTTTAAAATTAGATGAGACAGTATGCGATGAGCTAGTTAGGATATTTTACACACACACGAAAAAGGAAGAAATTAATAGAAAGCTAGCCATTGTCTCATAGGTGAATGAATGTGAAATTTAATTTATGAAGAAATCTTATGAGTGCACTGGAAGTAGCTCCTATTGGGAGAACTAATTTCCCGTATCATAAGTGGGATGTTGATGATCTGGAGTTAGTTAATGCTGTCAAATCTATTTGCCTTCATGCTAAGAACACCTAAGACGGGACACCCTGGTGCAGGCAATTAGACTAAATGCCATGATACCTTTCATCCCTTTTAGCTACTTCAATTTTTCCCAGAAGTAGCTCAGTTGAAAGGTACAGTCTATTGGACACTTATGTGGTGTATAATTTGCTTAAAGGAAACAAAAAGAATCTTCCAGCTATGATCTTGAGGTTCATGGCGGATAAGGGGAATCATAAGAATACCATCAGTTGCCTACCTTATGGGATGTTGCTCACTAAGATTTTCAACCATTATGGAGTTCTAGTTGCAAAAATTGGTATGCACTGGCTAAATTTTGCCCTTTGATTCCCTATCAATTTAGATACATATTGCAAAACAATGTCTGGGTAGACAAAAGTTTTGAAAGAGTAGCAGAAAACTTAGATCCTACTCCAGACCAACAAACTCTTATCCCTTCTAAGGATGAAAATAATGCAAATCTTCAACAACAGCTGAAGGATATTCAAGCTAATCAAGCACATATGTGAGAACAAATAAATAGTATGCAAAATTAGCTTCTTTACATGCATATTTTGCTCAGAAGAATCCTTGAAGCTCTTCAATAACTCTGTTGCTATTTGCTTTCTGCTTGGCTTATTTATGCTAATGATTTTGTTTGATGCACTCTTTCCCTTTATTTCATTCAGTTTTATTTCACTTCCTCCCTATACTCTATTATTTTTTGATTATGATAAGGGGAGAGATTATCTGGATTTTTGTTTTGCATATTTTTGCATATATGATGATATATTTCTCAATGCATATTTCTCAATGCTGCCTCGATTATATATGTGATTGATTATGCTATTAAATTTGTGAAAATCTATGATATATAAACAAGAAAATCTATGATATATAAACGATAGGTTCCTTTTTTAAGAGACTTGTTCCTTCTAATTATGTCTGAACATATAAAAGTCATAAGTATCTTTCAAAATCATCTATTATCTCCTTGAAGTTTGAAAAATATATCTATTATTACTTGTCATCATCAAAAAGGGGGAGATTGTTAGCTCTAGGGTTATGATTAACGATTTTGATGATAAATGTATAATATTTCACAATTCAAATTAGATTTATTTCCTTGTATAATTAATGGTCTTATTCTCAAAACGAAATAAAATCATAAGAAATATGCTTTCTTTCTTACAGGAACCTTTACTATGAACTTACCTTATTAGAAATAGTTTATATAAAAGGATCCTACTAATTATGAAGGTCGTATATTAGCCTCGTGATTACTGTAAGATTTTTCACAAAGATGACATCGAAGTTATTCATATTTAAATCCATCCAATTGCCTGAAGATGTAAGTGAAGCAACAATTAGTTGAAGAAACTGACTATTTAAGGAAGAGCAACAACACTTATGAAGCAACAAACATACTCAAACTTTTGAAACATTTCAGTATCATCTATATTCTTGAGAGTCATATCATTCTTATTATGCCTTAGAAAGTGAAATCAATCTATCAAGAGAGAAATTGTTATTTTATTTTTCTATGAGTTTTTAGAAGCTTGGTATACACTTTGAGTGTAAAAGGATGGAGAATCTTGAAAAATATGTACGTGTGAGCTTAGAGAAGCTCTGAAGTTTAATACTCAAATTTTTATAATGAAACACTTAAAGTAGATACTTGGGGACTGGACTTAAGCTTGGGTTATAAGCGGAACTAATATAAATTGACTGCATCCTTCTTCTCTCTCTCTCATTAACTTTTATATTTTTGCATTATAATGTGTGTGTGTGTTCATTTCAGTAAGAAGCTCCTTCATTTTTATAATAAATTCCTTATGTAGCCAATATAAATTAACTACATCCTTCATCTCTCTCTCTCATTAACTTTTATATTTCTACATTATATTTTGTGTGTGTGTGTGTGTATGTGTTCATTTTAGTAATAGGCTCTTTCACTTTTATAATAGATCCCTTATGTTTTCAACTTGCTGACGATTCCTTTATGTTTTAATAGGCACCTTTTGTTTTTAAACTGTTTTAACAAGATTCATCATTTAGTAGGCCTATTTCATTTAAGCAGGGTCCTATCCCGTAAAAGTTTCCTATCTCCTAGCAGGCTCATGTTGTTTAAAAGACTTTATCCTTTAACAAGCTCCCACTATTTTAACTAGGATTTGTCTATTATACGAATTGAAAGAACTTACAAAATTTTTATAGGTCACACATTCACCCCCCTTGCATATGTTTGCTTTATCAAAAATCACTTGTCGATTCAACCCTAAATAGGAAGACTACTGATCAAGAAGAAAAAGAAGAACCATGTTTTAAGACAGGAATTCCATACCTTGGTGGTTATCGCCAACAAAGAGATAAAGAACACACTCGATGGCTCTACCTTAATTTGGAAGTTTCTAGAGTCTCATTTAAATGGAGGGATTTCTTTACCCTCTAAAGGAAAATCATTGGATTGTTAAAACTTTTATTATTTCTGTGCTTTCTACGTTGTCGTCTAAGGTTTAGTTTGTATATGTGATTATCACAACATCGTTTGGTTGTTTATAGGTTTTATATTGTTGTCGTTTTAAAGCCTTAATATATGAGAATCTTCTTAAATATGTATTTTTATATATCATTTATTTCAATAAATTTTTTAACTTTCAAAAAAATGTTTTATGACACTTACGATTACAAGTTCACTTAAAATGTTGCAAGTGGTTATTCTCCTAGTTTTTATCCAAATACAACAATTGACACAACACAATATAATGTCCTTATAGCAAGAGCAATAAGTCATTCTTAGATTAGTACTTTTTCAAACTGTTCATAAATAATAGTTTCATAGAAGAGATTTAACGAATGTCTTACAACTTGAAGTTACAATATAAAGTTAAAATCAAGTATTGCAATTGAATACAATATAATGCATCAAATAGTAATTGGAGTTTACAACTAGAATACATGATAACTTACAACTTTTGATTAGCACTTCAATGTTTTACTTCTCAACATGTTTGTTTCCATTTTAGAATCTTGGAAAATATCTAAAGAAAATATTTTTGAAAATTACAAATTTGATGTAGCATACTTCATTCTTAATAACATTGTACCATAGTTTTATTGTGTATAATATCTGCTTTTCTTCTATTTTAGTGCCTATCATAGTCACACAAGTAATTACATTCTTGGATAGAATATAAACTTAGTTTATAAAAGCAAATTCTTTTAATAAGTGAGTTTCTTTTTACTAGAATTGTATTATTTAATTTGACATAGATTAGTTGACTAAATTTATTACCATCATCCTTTTTAACATTTCTGGATCCATACAGTTATGTTAATGTTCATATAGAAATATTCTTTTCTTTGGATCCTCATTTTCTTAAATAATGTATCATTGTTTGATTATGTATAATATTTGCTCTTCTTCTATTCCAGGTTTGTTACAATCACATAAGCAATTGCATTCTTTAGCAAAATATAAAGTTGGTATTTCAATTTTGATTTACCATTATGTTATTTGCAACCTAAATTGCATTCAATAATTTAGTAAATGACTTATAATATATGGCTACATGGCTAAAAGTTGGATGACTCATCAGAAATGGTTTAATCAATACTTAGAAGAAACAAAGACTTTTGTGAAATTTGTAAAATATTAAATGAGTTTAAAATTTGAAATTTGATGTCTACGCACAGATTGCTTAAATTTCAACAATTAAAGTCAAGATATAGTATATAATCACTTATTAATCCTATTCATAGATAAATTTTATACTCAGCGGATTTGTCATGGTGAACATTTTAAAGCAAGTAATGTTAGAAGTTTTGATATAGGTGATGAAATATAAGGAGTTGATGATGGTGATAACAATAGCAATGTAGATGATGGAATTCAAGAAATGTTAGAGGATGTAGGAATTATATGGAGACTATAGATGATAATGCTATGCCTAATACATTTGGTATAATTACACAAGATATTTTTTATAAGATATTGAAAGAAGCTCATGAAGAATTATATTTAGGGTGCTCCAATTTTTTATAGCTATCTTTTGTTGTGAGTTTGTTGCACTTGAAGATATATAATAGGTGGAGTAATAAATCTTTTGATATGTTAATTAACTGGCTTAAAGATTCTTTACCTATTAGTCATAAATTACCCAAGTCTTATTATGAAACAAAAGAAATTTTGTTGAGGGACCTAGGATTAGGATATATATCAATACATGCTTGTAATTATAATTGTACTATCTTTTGGAAAGAGTTTAAAGATCATCAAGAATGTCCAATTTGTGGTATATCAAGGTGACTAGTGGGTGATGAAAAAGGGAAAAAGATACCTGATAAAGTATTGAGATACTGTCCTATTAAATCATGACTATAAAGAATATTTATGTTAACCAAAACAATTATAGATACAATATGGTATAAATAAAAACACATTAATGATAATGTCATGCATCATTCAACATACTCAAATGCATATAAAGACTTTAATCGAAAGTTTCCATGGTTTGCAAAGGATTGTCATAATATTCAACTTAGATTAGCCTATGATAGATTTAATCCATTTGGTATGAGTACATCTTACAGCATATGATTGGTAATTCTTTTGTTTTACAATTTACCTATATGGAAGTGCATAAAGGAGCCTTTTTCTTATTGTTTTTGCTTATTCCAGGGCCAGCTGGTCATGGTAAAGACATTGATGTATACATGTAACCATTAATGAATGATATGAAAGATCTTTAAGAAGTTGGATCAGAAACTTATGACGCTATAGAAGGTGAAAATTTTAACATGCATGTGGTTGTTTTATGGACTATAAATGATTTTGCAACCTACGAAAAGTTATCCTTATAGAATACTAAAGGATATATGGTGTGCCCTGTATGTAATGATTAAACTCATTCTATAAGACTACGAAGTAAAATATATTATATAAGACATCGTCATTACTTGACATATGGGCATAGATGATGAAGAAGCAAATTGTTTAGTGGCAACCTAGAACATATTGAAACTCCTTTGCACTTATTAAGACATGATGTGCTAGATCAATTATCATATTTACAAGAGTTTATACCTAACAAACACTCAAGTAATAGAAAGTGAAAGCAAACTTTTTTTTATGGGTATTGATAGCAAATTGAAATATACAATTAAGGCTAGATTAGACTTGTAAGAAAAGATATGCATTTGAAAATGGGGAGATAATGGGTCATACATGATTCCATATGATTGTTAAACTATGTCAAAAAAAGATAAACAAACTTTTTATCAGTTTCTTAAATCATTTAAATTTCCTAATGGGTGCACCTCTAATATTGACCGTTGTATCAATGTAAATGATGGAAAGGTTTTGCGCTTGAAGAACCATGATTTTTATGTGCTTCTACAATGATTAGTTATTGTTGGAATATGTGATTGTTTTTAAAATTATGTGTCTATAACTTTAGATGAATTAGATAATTTTTTTTAAAACAATGATGTTGTATGACACTAAAACTAGAACAACTTGAACAAATAGAAAAAGACATTACTTTGATTTTTTGTAAGCTTGAACTAGTTTTTTTCACCATCATTCTTTAATGTTATGATATACTTGGTAATTCACTTATCATACAAGGCAAAACTTTTTGGCCTAGTTCAATTTTGATGAATGTTCTCGATTGAAATGTAATTTATTTTCAATTATATATTTATTGTATTTTATTATTATTTAGTAACAAATGCTGACCTTTTATACTTATTTAGGATTTTGAGCTCTCTTAAGCGTTACGTGTGTGATAAAGGTCGACCTAAAGGCACTATTGTAGAGGCTTATATGTCAAATGAATGTTTAATGTTTTATTTTATGTACTTACATGATATTAAGACATAATTTAATAAAGAAGAAAGTAACTTAGATTTTGATCAAGATGGTAGCTTATCAGTTTTTTTCCCAAAAGTAAGACCATTTGGAACAAGAAAATATGTGGAATTGTGGAGTTAATTAAAGAAGAACTTGAAATTATCCATTGGTACATTTTGAACAATTATCAGAAAGTGGACTCATATATGGAGTATGTATGTCACTACTCATACTTTAGTTCATATTATAATTTAATACTAAACCTCTCTTTTCTTACATCAATTTACATTTTAATTAGAGAGCACAAAGTGAGATTAAAAGAAAAGGTGAAGTTATTTTGAAGAAATGCATAAGATAAACTTTCCATCTTAGTTTAGGAACCAAGTTATCTTTGCGAAAGTAGAAAAAATTGAACATTATTGTTAATATTACAGCATTAATTTTTACTAATTTTCTTTTTTACGGATGATATGGTTACACAATTGTAAATTGCTAGAAGTGACAAAAGCATTATATTATTTGGCATGTGGGCCTCGTATATGTGGTAAAAAAATACAAATATAGTTAGAATTTGCATAAAAGAACATGATAGTCGCTTTAGAAATAAAAACTATGGGGTTATTGTTGAAGGACAACATAAGGATGACTTTATTGACTTCTTTGGTGTTATCATTGAAATAATTGAGTTAGATTACATCAAAGATAAATAGTTTGTTCTAGTTAAGTGCAAACGACTTAATCTTTGTAACAAAGGGATGAACATAAAAGTGAAGGCAATGTTACTAGCATCAATGTTAGTATAACTTGGAATGAAAATAAACCATTTATGATTACAAGTTAAGTAAAGCAAATGTTATATCTCAATAACACTATATCAAGCAACAATTACAAGTTGTGTACAAATCTAAACACTAAAATCTTTTTTAAGTTTGTGAAAGGGAAATTAGTGAAATGGGTCAAGATAATGATGAAGTATAACAAGAGATTGAATCATAGGGGAATAATGTAACACTCAACTTTGAAGATGACGATATATCATCTTTTTAAGATGAATTATATGACAATGATAACACTTTCCCTAAGTATAATAGTGACAAAGAGGCAAATCACAATGTAATTAATGATGATAATTTTAAAGATCATGATTATGATGATTAAATATATCTTGAAAGTGTTATTTCTATTTTTATTGAAATATTGGTAACATTTATCTTGCTAATGCAATTAATAATGACAACTTTGAAGATTTTAATTATGATGATTAAGAATGTAAAGTACTCTTTCTGTAATATTGGTGACATTTATCTTACTAATGTTAATATTTTTTAATTCTATTTTGCATATATTATCTTTATCACTAATGTTGGTTTTTCTTTATTCAATTTTGTATATGTAATGTTTATTTTTTTAATATGATGTTTTTTCCTTATGGAAATTCTATATTATGGAACCTAACAGAAACAAGAGAAAGAAGGTGTTTGTTATAAAAATTCCATAAGGCAACAATGTGCAAGTTCAACCAGATTAGCTAGTTAACTTCAGAAATTTAATTCCTAGTTGACAACAATATTCTAGCTCAAATAATAATGAAACTAGTAATATAGGTTTGAAATTTCTTTATGCCTTCGAGTATACATATACTCAAATGTATATCTTTACAGTTTAAAATTTTCTTATTATATCTAAAAGAAACAAAGCATCTTCTAGTACAGTGCCACAATGTAGCAATAACAACATTTTGCCTTTAAAAACTACACGACAACATTCTACCTTAAATAACAACGAAGTTAGTAACATAGGTTTATAATTTTTTATGCCTTCAAGTATAGTTATGCTCTAATACTTATTTCTATAGTTTAATGATTTTCTTATCATAATGAAGGAAGACAATTTCCTTGAAAATGCATTCGAAAATGTTGTGGTAATTATTCAAAATTTATAAATTTTGTAACAATGAATTTGAGATTAATTATATTTTTACTTATGGTTCACAGTCAAAATTGACTGTTATGGATATTGAGAACACAAAAGTTTTAAGGTGTGTTGCTTCATTATTGAAAAAAGGACCATGGATTACTATTTCAAGTTGAACAAGTATTATAAGTCTTTTACTTCTGAAGCAAAAGCATGAATCCATGTACTAGAAAGAATGACTAAAAAAATTTGAATAGTTTATGTGATTATTGGTCTAACCCAAAAGTTCATGTTTAATTTTTTTGCCTTAATAGTTGCTTACATTAATTTTGTACAATGAATTAACCACTAAACTATGTTTTTTTCTTAAATTTAGGAAAATTGTAAGAAAGAAAGGGTGAGCAGATAAAAATTAAAAATACCTCATAATTAAGGGTCCAAGTCATTTGTAGTTATTCAAAATGATTGTGTAAGATCTATGTTTACAAGTTATACTTTCATGAATAAGCATTAAATTATTTATTGTACCTTGATTTTTTTATTTTGTAAAATAGAGTGAAAAGGAACTAAATGTACAAAAGTGTGACATAATCATACTATATAAACTCACATGATATAATCATACTACATAAAATCACTCTCTATAAGAAAGATAAAGGATGGATGCTATAAGAAGCAAAAACCAATTATATAAGTACAAAAGTTTGCTCAATATTTTTGTTCATTTACTAATGTAGTAGTGATATGTTAATTGAATATTAGTTTTCTTCTTTTATTTTATAATAAGATGCAAGAGATGTTGGAGAAGTCTAAATTAGAGAGTAATGAGCTCAGTGCAGACAAGATTTGTGATACAGGACTTGGTACTCATTCAAGTTATATTAAAGGCCTTGACTATGGCCCCAAGCCAGATGTTCCAACTCTATATATAAGACAATCATTAAACAACTTCAAGAGGAAAACAATAACCTTAAGACTACATTAAATGCTGAAGTAATCAAGGAAGAAGAAACTCTAGTTAAATTATTAAACTATGATATGTTATTCAAAAAATTACTTTGCTCGAATTATGATATAAATGATGAGGAAAGTAAAAGGTATTAATTATAAATCCTAACCTTTTTCTATACTTCATATGTATACTATAATTTAACTTTAATGCTTTTTTCTTGAATTATAGAATGGATGAAGTTGCAACTAATGAGTGATCATATTGTGAATGGTAAAATTATGTGATGTTTGGTTTATTTTAAACCCAATAATTAGTGTATCAATTTTTTTCATAATAGTTTTAGTTAACTTTAATCAAGCTTGTTATTTGCATAGATTTGGGCAACACTTTTGGCTAATCATTGACAGTATGTCTAGACATATTTCAATTTATGATTTTTTTTCTTTGTGGCCTATACGTCTACTCATCCTCTCATGAGATCAACTCTCAGAAATCACTTAGTATACCCTAAACAAACTTCTCTCATCTGTGTCATTCTCGTCTGCGTCGCTTATTCTCTTTGCACCTTGACTCTCTACATTCTTATTGCCTCTTGTCTTCTCTCTCAAAATTCATAAAGCTCTTCTACAATGGCAAGAACAAAATCAAAAGGATAGAAGAAATTTTTGGCTTCAACTTCTAGCCATGGCGAAACACCTCATCATGAACAAACCTTTGCTTTTGATTCCTTGTCTTTGTCTCCCACGGTAGGTTCTCTAGACACTACTACCGAACCTATTTTTATCTCCTCAAAGCTTCAAACTCCAGCAATACCTAGTTAGGAGATCCTAAAAGATAAGGAAAAAAGATTGTTGCTATATTGTCTCTAGATTATCCAGATTCCTCTTCAGATGACAAAGAAGAAACAATGGAAAAACAATATGCTTCTGACTTAGAAGAAGAAGAATAAGAAAAGGAAAAGAAAAGGGAGAAGAAAGAAAGAAGAAGAGACTTTCAGTAAGGGGAAGTTATTGAAAAAAGTGAGATTCCATATACCTATACTCTCCCTACTCATTCCTACTCCAAAAATGTCAGCAAATTGTAAACCTAGTTATAAAGAGAAGAAAGTTCCTGAAGTGCACTGGCTAATAAATCATGATGGTTCAAATGAAGAACCTTCTCGGTTGGAAAGAAGACCACGGACCAAAAGAAATGTTACAAAATAACCCCCACAAAAAGAAACTGCCAAGGCAGAAGAAAAAGAAACAAAGAATCAAAGAAAAGAAAAAGGGCATAAATAAGAAAAAGCAAAGAGCCTTTGGTTGAAGAAAGTATTGAGGATGTCATCACAAGGAATGATCTATTCCTGAAAGAGGCTTTATTCGAAGAAATCTTTAAGGCCAAAAGAACAAAATCGAAGAAATTAACCATTCTTCAAAAGGGAGAGGTTTCAACACCAAAGAAGTTATTTCAGTAAATGGAGGTTGAAGCAAGACATAAGATGCGCTACAAGAAGAGAAAGGTGGTTGTTAGACGCTTCTTGCCACCCCATTTATTCAATTATATAGGTATTCCCATCATTGCCTATTTTCTTGCTGTTGGTTGGGAGAATTCTTAAACTTGGATGAAACAGTGTGCGATGAACTGGTCAAATGTTTTTACACACATACGAGAAAGGAAGAAATTGATGGAAGATGGCAGTCATCTCTTGGGCAAGTGATTGCGAGATTCTAGTTACAGAGGAAATCTTAGGAAACATTCTGAGTGTAATTCCTGAAATTAGGACAGAACTTCCTTGTCATAAGTGGGACATTGGTGACATTGATCTGGGAGAAGTAGTGAACTTTAATTATATAAATAGTAAAAATGCCCATAAAGGGAGACCCTGATATAGACACTTGGACCTTTTACAATGATGCCTTGCATCCATTTTATCTACCTCTATTTTTCCAAAGAGTAGTTTAGTTGAGAGGTGTAGTCTCTTAGACTTGTATGCGGTTTATAATTTGTTAAAGGGCAATGAGATGAATTTCTCGGCAATGATCCTGAAGTTCATAGTAGACAAGGGAAGTCATAAGAACACAAATAGTGGTCTACCTTACGGAATGTTGTTGACTAAGATTTTTGCATATTTTGGAGTGTCATTTGATAACCTGAATTGGTATGAGCTACCAAAGTTTCATTCTTCTATTCCTTACCAATTTGGTTACAATATGAAGGACAACGTGTGAGTTGAAAAGAAGTCAGAAAGAGTTGCAGGTATCCTAAGTCGCAACCCTTCAAAAGTTAGCCTTTGTTCTATTCTAAAGCACGAATGACCTAATCTTGCAACAACTAAGGGATAGTCGCTCTAATCAGGGTCAAATGCGCAAACAAATTGACAGCCTCCAAAACCAAGTCCTGGATTTGCAAATTTTCTGTAGGAAAACTGTTCACTGACTATGTCAATTGATTTTCTTTCTCATTATATTTCATTATGTTTTATTTCACTTCCTCCCTATACTCTTTCGTTTTTGATAATGACAAAGGGGGAGAGTTTAAGTTGATATATTTTTTTCATGTTTTTCCATATATGATGACATATTTTTTGATGCATATCTCTCAATGTTGTCTTATGATTTCTCAATACAACCTTAATTATATATGTGACTGATTCTACTATTGAACTTATGAAAATATGTGATGTATAAACGATAGGTTCCTTTCTTAAGAGATAGGCTCCTTCTAATTATGTCTAAACATATAAAAGTCACATGTATGTTTTGAAATCATCTTTATCTCTTTGAATTTTGAAAAATATATTTATTATTGCTTGTCATCATTGAAAAGGGAGAGATTGTTAGCTTAAGGTTTATATTTAATGATTTTGATGATAACTATATAATATTTCAAAATTCAAATTAGATTTATTTCCTTGTATAGATAACGATATTTCTTTTTAAAAGGAAATAAAATCATAGGAAAATTACTTCCTTTCTTGTAGGAACCTTCCTAGTAAACTTTTCTTATTAACATCCGGGAGGATCTTAGCATTTTGAACAATTAGCTCCAGAAATTTTTGTTCTAGCAGAGATGATATTGAAAATCCAAAGTCAACTTAGAATTAAGAGAAAGCAACGACTAGTTGAGGAAATTGACTATTTAAAGAAGAGCAACAACACTTGTGAAACAATGAGCATACATAGACTTTCAAAATATTTGAGCAGTATCTATCTTCTTGAGAGTCATATCATTCTTATTGTGCCTTAGAAAGTGAAATCACTCTATCAAGAGAGAAATTATTATTTGAGAACTTATTTTTGATTTTAGATTTTATTTTTCTGTGAGCTTTTAGAAGCTTGATATACACTTCGAGTGTGAAAGGTTAGAAAACCTTGAAAAATATGTATTTGTGAGTTTGGAGAGGCTTGTTAAATTTAATACTTGAATTCTTATAATGAAATACTCAAGTTAGGTACGTGGAGACTAGATGTAGGCTTGGGTTGTAAGCTGAACTAGTATAAATTGACTGCATTCTTCTTCTCTCTCTCTTTAACTTTTAAATATCCACATTATAGTGTGTGTGTGTGTATTCTTTTTAGCAAGAAGCTCCTTCTGTTTTCAAATTAGAAGAGGTTCCCTTCAGTTTGAAGAGGCGTCTTCTATTTTTAAATTGTTTTAACATGAGTTATCATTCAGTGGGCTTCTTTTGTTTAAGCAAGGTCTTATTCCATAAAAGACTCCAATCGTCTAACAGACTCTTGCTGTTTAAAAGGATTTATCGTCTGACAAGCACCTATTATTTTTAATTGTTAACTAGAATATGTTTATTATACGGATTAAACGAACTTGCAAAAAAATTTTACACATAATTCAACCCTGTTGCGTGTGTTTGCTTTATCAATATTCACATATATATTTTATTTGAAAAGGATGATTATACTTTCTTATAATTCTATTCAGGGCTGCACGCACACATAAATTCCTTTTACATTACATCATTGCTTAAAGAATTAATTAAAAATAAATCAAATAAAGAAAATTAACGGTGATTTCATATTTGTAACTCCTATTTATGTGAACAACATAAGCATACAGCACCGTTTGCAATCTTGTTCATTGATCTACAGATATGGATTCAATTCAAATATGCGAGTACTTTATTTATGTGAGATTTGATTTGGAATATTACGTAAGAGAAATGATCACTTTATCTATTTTTGTATAAAACCATTTGAATTAATATAACAAAATGTACAATTTTTAACTATATATGTAAACTTTGTTAAACCACATGATTTATTGTATCATATTGTTTTTTTTTAACTCTATTGCATTTTGTCTTTCCACTAATTTTTCTTCTTAAGCTAATATTTGATCTTAGTGGATTTTCTTTCATTTAGAAATATATATTTATAACAAATTAGTATTAGAAAAGCATGCTATAAATTATATATTGATAATAAAGTTTACCATCGACGAATTGAATAATTGATCTAATTTTGTTTTATTGCAAGGAGAAAGTATCGATAACTCTGAATTATTTAATGAAGATGCACCATCATCGGTACTTTGCGCAACAAGTTAAAATTTGTGATGTGAAGGTGCTGTTTCTAGTCTCTGATATTATCTGCATCCTCGCCCTTAGTTTGGCTCAGATATCACCAAGATTGTGCTTTATGTTGTCAGTTCACACAACACGAGATCAAAATTCCCGAATTCACAAAGAACGATGGTAGAAGACGACAATAAGACAAAAGATTTGTCATGCTGCTGTTTCTAGTCTCTGATATTATCGGCATCCTTATCCATAGCTTTGCTAAGATATCATTTGATATTATTTTAATATTTATGTTTTACGCTCGTCAAAAATGGAAGATTCTATTTGACCTGGTCTTTAGGACTTAGAAGTAGTGAACCACGTTTCAAGTTAGTGGAAGTAGGACTTAGGAGTAGTGGACTACGTTTCAAGTTAGTGGAAGTAGTTTACTTTTTATTAGCTAATTTCGGTTCATGTAATGCCTATATTAAGGCTATTC
>JANVCQ010526253.1:0-17569 GCA_025531925.1 Erythroxylum plowmanianum | reverse complement strand
GAAGAATCTTTATTACGATGCTACAGAAAAACAGTATGAGCAATTAGGTCAGCGTGCAGGTGCAACACTTGCCTTTTCTTCTTTTGTTAGATGACGCACCAGATAACTACTAGCATCTCTAATTTCACTTGGAACAGAAAATAGCAACCTATTCTTTTAAGCTCAATGGAATCATATCCACAAGAAATAGAATATATTGAAGATGCAGGTATGTCATCCCATTCTAAACTGAACTGAAGCATATGAAACCATGATCCTATTACCAGTCGCTAACTACGCTTCTTATATTTCCTAAGGAAACACCAGGACTTGGGCCAAGTATGTTCAGTTTTTGGAGATATAACAATGAATATCAGGTATGATAAAGTCAAGATTTTTAAACTAGAACCCAAGTATCATATTTTTTTTGCACATAACAGTTATCAAGTATCATCTTTCCTATCTTCTTTAGAAAATATTGGAAGGCAAACAAAAACAGAATGGAAGATAACAGAAAACAATATGAGTACAGAAGTAACACTCACGTGTTACGACATCAAATAACAGAAAAGCCACAAGTTTCAATCCTTATCACTTTCATAAACAATAGCCATGCGCCGATGGCTTGAAATCTTCCTAGGTGGAGAGTCCTCATCATCTGATTCAATCCCCAGTCTCTTGCGACTGCCTCCAGAATCCTTCCTCTTCTACTTTGGCTGAAATATTTGCAAGATAAAGAATAATGAGGCTCAGCCATATATTTACAAGAAAAGACATATCAGAAGAACAGCTAAATCGGCAAAGAATGAAATATTTTTTAAACAATGCCAGTTAAGTATTCAGTTACATGGCAATTATCTACTACATAGCTCCATTGTCAACCTATACATTAGATACCATACTTTCTAATTTAGCCACGTACATCTACCATTTCCAAACATCTGAACTGTTAATGGGTAAATCTAACGTTTTCAAAAATGTCAGTTTAAGAGTTACGTGCCAATTGTCTACCACAAAGCTCCATTGTATTCCACAAATCAGATCACCTGGTTAAAATATGGCAAAAGATTAGCTTGATAATCAGCAGAAGTTTTCAGAACCTGCCGGTCTAGACTGTGAAATCCCCAAGAACCTTTTTGCTCAGTCAAGCATTTCCCAAATATGTGAATATAAAGTTTCCTTAAGTCATATTCCTAGGCAGAATAAATAGTAACAAGATTGGTAAAGAGAGATTTGGAGCTCAAAGAAAGACAATAGATTTTAAATCTTTCCATTGAGAGAGCTACGTATATGCAAGTGCAAGAGATTGTGAGGCCTCACACCTATCAATGACCAAATTTAACGTTTGAGAATGAACCTATCTTACATTAGATGTCAGCATCGGGATGTCTATGGCTCATCATTTATGGGACAAGATCCTCTGTCCAATTTTATGGTGTCTTATTGTGTCAAGTGAATCTCAGTCATTTATTTATGCGGGATCCACACTAGATCCACATAAATGAATGACTAATATTCACTAGACACAATAAGACATCATAAAATTGGACAGAGAATCTGGACTCATCATTTATTTCCCCTACCAGATAATGTTATAAAAATATGGTATACAATATATAAATAAATATGTAGAAGCAATTTCAGCTAGGATAGTTATGCTATAGAAAAAGAGAACTACATATAACAAGCTTTATGAATTCTTATATTGTTAAAGAACATTTTAAGGTTGTACCTTTTGCATTAGGTATATAGGAGTATTACTAAGAAATCTGAAAATTTCCTCCTAATGTTTCATATTCTACCATGACTCTGGGTGAAAAGATGATGGATGCTGGTTATAAGAATTATTTTATATCTAGCAGTCTAGTAAGAGCCATATCATAAAGCCTAAGAGAGATGATGTTATAAATACGATACACTACAAGAGTTAAGACATTTAGTGACAATTGGTCTATGACTAACTATTATTTTGTCACAAATATGAGGTTTTTTATAACAAGACAATGGATTGACACTATTACTTGAATTAACTGTAATGATTTATTTTTTTGTCACTAATATAATAATAATTGTGACAATTTAGTATCTTTCATAATTAAGTTGTCACTATTAATATATTAATAGTGACAATTTTTCTTTTATCACTAAGTTTTGTCATTAAAAGCCTATGCAATTTGACGCTAAAATGATTTTGACGGGAATAAATTGTAATTGTGACAAAACATATGTTAATGGCTAATATTTTCTATTTGTTGTGACAAAACATAGTTTGGTCACTAATATTTTGTTCTTTTTGTTACAAAACTGTTAATCGTCACACAATATTTTACTTGTTGTGACAAAAAATTTTGTTAATAAATATTCAATTAATTAGTGTCTACTTAATATTGTCACAATCACTAAACTATAACTATAGTCACTATCATTTATAATTTAGTGGCAATTTTTTGTTGCCGAAGTATTATTTCGTCACAGATACGAGGTTTGTTGTGATAAAACAATTGATTGATAATATTGTTTGGATTAACTGTGATAATTTATTTTTGTGTCACTAATACAATGAGAATTGTGACAATTTAGTACCTTCACAATTAAATTGTCACTATTAATATATTAATATTTAAACAACATATATTGATAATCCAAAAGTAATATTTTACATATCATAGATATTTGGTATATATAACTTTGAAGGGAAGAGAGAGCAGGATGACGATGAACTGATGATGATTTAGATATTTGGGCCTGGACAAGCTTCGAGTCAAACTGGCATATTTTTTTCCTATTACCGTTCCTATTGACAATCGATTTGTTTGGGTTTGTTTAAATTAAAATTTTTATGTTAAATTTTAAATTTTAAAATTAATTTAATTTATTAATTTCAAACAATACCCGACTAATTTTTCACAAATAATATGACTTTAAAATTTGTTAAGTCCAAATTTAAGTTAATCAAATTATATTTAATTTATTAAATTTGTTTAGAGTATTTATTTTCAAAATATTGCTGCAGTAATCACTGAGGTAAGTGCTATTTAAATCATTGGTAGGGAACTATATTTTATGGCGTCTAGTGGTTGTGTTACTTTCTGGCGACACTCCATGACCAATGCACTGTAGTTTTTGACCTTCCAATACTTTTGTGACCTGCTTTCATCAATCAATTAAGTCAGAAGATTTTATACAAATATAGAGTTATGTACAACGTTGGAATACAATATAGCCAAGTCTCTTTGAGCTCTGACCTACTCAGAAGAGTTAGAATGGACAAAGTCCTTTGCTATACAATGGGAACCAACAAGAAACCTTGAAACTACATCACTTCCTTACTAACAACCTGAACAAAATCAGCTCTCCAATTCTCCCACCACACCACACATAAGTGTCATAACTTACTATATTCATTTTAACCACAACAAGGTAGAAACTACAATCCAATCTACTGTCAACACAAACATAAGTAGCTAAGTTCTTGGTATCTGAAATGAAAGCTTTGATTTATCCTAGAACTAACTTCACCTCAAGTTCTTCTGCTGGCCTTAAGGGATCAAGACGACTATACTAATAAAGTTCCATGTGCAAACCTTCCAATTCCGTAGCTGCAGATTGTATGCAATGTGCATACCTTCAACTTCTCCGAGTATTCATTCAACACAACTCTGCAAGATTTACAGTTGACCTCATAATATGGCAAGACAACAGCCATACACTTGGTTGAAAAATAAAATAATATCCAAAAAGTTGAGATCTTTATTCACTATATATATGATTTATTAAATAGTTTGTAGCATATGAACATGAAAGTTAAAAAGAAAAAAACTACATTAGAATAGCTGATAATTTTGAAGATGTCGAGGACATAGAATATCAATTATTTTTGAAGCCCAAGTACTAGGTAATGCTGCAAATTCAAGAAGGAAACACCCAAGATTCAATCCTCAATGTTGAAAGTATTAGATAATATTAATAAAAATTGAACATCATGTCATACCAGGTTCACTGAGTGTGGAATCCGGAGCAAGTTAAAAACCTGACCACTATTGTCTTTATAAGTTGCATTGTACCAGATGCTCAAATTGAAGGTATTTTGGTCAGTGTTTAAGAAATCATAGGCTGCAAGAAATTGAAATTATTATGATAAAGGATGCAATTATAAATCACAGGAAACGTGATGACAAGTTAAGGAAGGTCCACCTGCTAGTATCTCATTGATCTTCCCCTCTGAATTTCCTTGGCGATAACCTTTGTAAAGTTCTTCATTCACCTCAGCAGAACTATTTCGCCACAAATTTAAGCCTCCAACACATACTACCTCTACAATTAAAGAACAAAGTAAATAACCAAAGCTTCAGAATTTCACAAGCAAATAATCTTCCACATAAACAAAAATATGGTCTTGAGTGTGACTCTTAACAATTTTATGCTTCATCCCCATAAGGTCCTAAAATATAAGTTATCAAAGTTATAAACCTTGGATTTAGGCTATAAAAGTCTTCATGCAATTTTCATGGAACGTAGAGAAACCAAAGATAGTGTAAAACTTGAAGCTTATCATCTCCCTGTTACTCATATGAGTTGCCAACTTTTTTCTTAGTTTTGTAGCAAGCCCTCTATTTGAGTTTTTATTTCCTATTTCCATCTCATATCCCACATGGCAGACCAATGATAAGAGTTGATAAATCAGACAACAAAAAATTGCATCTGAAAAGCACAAATCATGCATACTATACACTATGTTCAAGTCCATAGTTACTCTGATCAATAAGTGGTTAGAGCATGCAAAGCTACTAATTCTCATATTCATGAGCAAAATAGAAAAGGAGTTTTATCAGAATACCAAATCTGCTCCTTCCCTAGAATCACATGTGGTTATCACTATGAGAGTGTGCATGTCCTCTTTCAATCAGAAGTGCAAAAGGATTATGATTCTGACTGAACATACTGAAAATTCCTTTTATGCATGTTTGTAAACACAAAAGACATATCCTTAATTCTTTAGGCCCCATATCCATGATGATATTTCGATTCTCCTTGAGCATATTTCTGTTTTTTTTAAACAAAAGTGCAAAAAATTGCTTTGTAACATCACATAATCTGCTAAGTAATGAGCTTGAAACCCCATGTCCTATTGCCTGCAAGTAAGTAAGTTAACTAAAGTATCATTCAGAAACATCAACTCTCTGAATTGAAGTGAGTAAAATGATTACGAAACTACAAGGTATACCTGAAAGTGGCCCCAGATAGAGATAGCTTGTTTGAGTTTTTCAAGCTCAGCAAGTCCTTGCTCAGAAGAAAGGGAAGGGGATGAGGATAGTAAACTCAGATCAATTACAGGAAAACTCTTAACCTATTGAAAATTAAAAACAAAGTTCTTGCCAATGCTCAATCATTGTCATCGTCACCTTCCTCATCTTCACTTACTAAATTTGTTTCATCATCATCCATAAAAGTATCTCCATCACAATTAGTTTCTTCATCTTTTCCAGCACTCATAGTATCAACATTTAACGAATTTGCTTCATCAGTTGAAGCATCTAGATCAGATCTATCCAAAGATATTGTATCAGTATCATCCTCTAATGTAGATTCATGAAGTGTAAAACCAAAATTTTGATTTTCTTGGCATGGCTCATCTCTGATATCATCATCAGGAAGATCATACAAATCATGAGGCTTTGTCTTGACAACAACCTGCCAATTGAGCTCCTTAAATTACTGTAAGTTGGAAAATCATTTATGGTCCAGAATAGAGCTGCTCGTTACTCTCCAAAAATGCATCATATGTCTCTACATCTATCTCCTAAAGGAATTTCAACTCATCAATCAACGACTCTAAGTATACATCAATATCATTTCTAGGAGCTTTTAGACTAGGAATCAAAAGTGACATCATGAAATAAGGATCTTTTATGCAAAGCCATGGTGGAAGGTTATAAGGAACTAACACAACTGGCCATACACTATAAGAAGTGCTCATATTCTAGAATGGGTTAAAGCCATCACTTGCTAAACCAAGTCTAACATTACTTGGGTCTACTGCAAAAAAGGGGTGCACGGTATCAAAATTTTCCCAAGCTGGAGAATCCGTTGGATGTCCTATAAACTCATTATTACACAGTTTTTCCTTATGCCATCTCATATCTTTAGCAAACTTAGATGACATGTATAATCTTTGCAAGCGAGGAGTTATTGAAAAATATCACAACACTTTTTGCCTAATCTTTTTCCTACGATCATACTCATTAATCGTATTCCCAATATTCTCATTATTCTTCCATATATATTCACCACATGTTGGACTGATAGCGTGGAAGATTCCTCACAACCAGGATATAACTCTTGCTCCAATTCTCTCAATAATCTATAAAACTTAGTAGCTTCCTTATTTGGACTGGTGGGGCCACCTCTGATAGGATTATCAACTTCTTCATTTAGATCATAAGAACTATCCCTCGCAATATCATGTAACATATCACGCATTCCATCATAATTTTCACTTTTATTACTCTGATCACTATCATTTTCGTCATCAGAAAAATATTGTAGAATCTCTCCATGATGGTACCATTGCTTGTAGTTTCTGTTTATCCCATTTAACATAAGATGTTCATAAATTGATTGACTTGTCCTAAATAAATTACTATTGCATTTTTTACAAGGACACCGAACTGCTCTTCCTTCATCAAAATGTCAAAATACAAAATTTAGAAATTCTAAACTCCTTTTTCATATTATGGTAGTGCTCTATTAGAAATTTCCATCCAAGTTTTGTCAATCGTCATTGTCCTACAATACAAATTAATTGAATGGGTTCAACAAAATTTGACACAAAACTTGCTAGGATAGGGAACTTTATAAGCATTAATATTTTCCAATTTAACATTAACACGTTACTAAGAACAAATCAAAATCTACAGATGAATAACCCAGTCTTAGTTAGATTAAATATCCAAATAAGGCAAAACAGAGAAGACTATATATATATATATATATATATATATAGAGAGAGAGAGAGAGAGAGAGAGAGAGGGAAAATGCCTTATGTCGTTGTCGTGACTATCATAAGGTATTTTGCTGAGAGGAGAAATTAACCCAGTCTCTATTCACCCCTGAATAACCCAGTCTCTATCACAGCACCCTTACCAAACGTCAGCGTTTTCGTGAATGCGAGGAGAAATGGTGATGCTGTCGCCTGCAACCAAATTCAAAAAAAATCACTTCCGTTAAAACAAATTAATGTAATAGCGGTAAGCGGATATCGTTCCCACAAGGAATCTTTACGGTAATGAAATTATGGATTCAAACAGAATAAGTAACGAAAATAAACAATTTAAGAAACAATGTAAGAAAAATCGCAAATCGAAAGCAATAATTTAATATGAAAAATTAATGAGAAAAATACCTTGGTTTTTGGGTCACCGATGTTATCACGCTAATATGGATCCTCGATATAAAATTGCAATCGTTAACAAACATTCATTGGGGAAGTTTTCTCTTAAGAGTAATGACTAGAAACATATATCCTAGCATTTTTATTAAACAACCACCTAGATACTATCGCAGGTTTAATTGAATAATAGCTTTACAAAGCAAGAACCAATGAGTAAGCGACATATATGTACGACATGCAATCAATCAATCGAATATCTCCTTAGAATTTTTCAACTCTAACGTAGAGAAGACAATCCTAATTGCTATTTATGATTAGCAAAACTGAACGTCATATTTCGTTAATCTAGCAGGTAAACATATTAATCCCTAGTTACGCACCTAGAAACCAATGAATTCAGTTAAAAAGAATAGATCGGAAGATATTCAATGTTTGTAACAACGTAAACTTTATTCAAAACATCTCACACATACTAGCATGATAACACGAATCCCTTCAACTAAGACAAAAAGATTTAGCTATTCATAAGCGAATTAAAAACAAAAGTAATAATAAGGTAATAAGTCTCCATCCCTGGTTCTTTAATGAAGAATACAAAAACATCAATTGAAAGTATGCAGAAATAGTAAAAACAGAAGCAAGAAAGTTGCAGTCCCCAAAAACCTCCAAAAACCTAGTCTAAAACCTCCTATATATATGCGTCAATCACCAACTCTCCTTCTTGATGCTTATCTCTTCATTATCTCCTCTTGATTCTCTCCAGATAATGCACTCTTCTATTTTTGATAGGTAACTCCCTTAAAAGATGGCAAGATAATCTCTAAAGATTGTGTTTAGTTTGAATTTGACTTCTGAAATTTTATCTGCAAATTTATTCTATCCTTAGGCGTGCCCATGCTTAGTCACTGAATTGCTGTCAGAGTGAGAATTTCGGATTTTCTTCATTCTTTTGCATCTTTTTGATTCCATTTTGTCTCTAATGTGTTGAAAACCATCTGTAAACAATTGTAAGATAATTCCATTAATTTTGAATAATAATTTCAACAAATTAACGATAATTAAGTCCAAAATAAGTGCAATTTAATGACTTGACAAATTCCCCCACACCAAACCTTTGTTCGCCCTCGAGCAAACATGTCAAACCACTATACTCAGTCAATTCATCCTTCACAAGATCAAGTGCATACAATCCATTAACTTGGGCCAAAGAGATTTAAGTTGCAACATATATCATAATTGCTTTTCACCAATGCAAATAAACGTAGTCAAAATAAGACATCTTTGTTCAAAAGCAATCATGAAGTCAAAATGAATTCTTCTCACGGATTTCACTCTTACATTCAAGTGTTTGAGGCAAAGTGTTTCTCTCAAATCTCACTCTCTAACATGATGCACTACCATAGGCTTGCAGTTTCACCAATTATCATTCATTCAGATCACATGAGCTAATAGATCATAAGGACTTTATTCAAGGTTGTAATGGGTCTAGGTTCACAGGTGAGATAAAAACATAGTAAAGGGTTCATCACAAGCATTCAGAAAGCATCAAGTAAAAAGGGACACGCAAACTAAAATTCTAAGATAACACATAAATGAAAAGTACTGCAACTACTCATTACTAATTAGTACCACTATTCTTTTTCTTTTTTATGATTTTTTTCTTTTCCTTTTTTCCCTTTTCTTTTTCTTTTCTTTTTTTTCTTTTTTTCGAATATGCTAAGAACAAGGGAAAACAATAAAAATAAGAGAAAATAACAACACATGAGTAGAAGTACCTATAAAAATATCTCAGAACACAATATAACACAAAAGTCCCAAATTACTCAATGCTTCATTCAACTAGTGAAGGGGAATGGCTAATGGGGTTTTTGGGTTTTAAAATAAGGTGATTGATTGAAAAACAAGAATAAAGGATCAAAAATGTTTACAAGGGAAAAATAAATAGGTGAGTCAATTTTAAGCTAAGGATGTAAAAACAAAGAAGGCCTTAATCATTTCTATATCCTATGTAATCAAATAAATTCAAACCGGTTCCATGCAAGTTCTGAAGGCAATATAACTAGAGGAGCATCACACAATTCAAAGAAATAGCATGACATAAATATGATGTCATTTAGGCTCAATTTCGCTTACAGGTTTAATTCAATAATTCACCTTAATTTCACAATTTACCTCATCACTCACATGTCAAAATTTTGACTAAGTCTATGAGATCAGTTATTGCAATCAATCAACATGATTCACCTTAAAACTCACTTAGCCCAAATTAATTTCATACATAAACCCAATATCATCCAAACTAATATGGCCAAGCTTCATGGCTCAACATGCAAAACCATACGCAAAAATCAATAAAATCGCACATCAACCAAGAATATTCACACAAAAACTGAAAATTTTCACATCAAAAGTCCAATTCTCTCCC
Source organism: Erythroxylum plowmanianum (assembly GCA_025531925.1). Classification (NCBI taxonomy): domain Eukaryota; kingdom Viridiplantae; phylum Streptophyta; class Magnoliopsida; order Malpighiales; family Erythroxylaceae; genus Erythroxylum; species Erythroxylum plowmanianum. The sequence continues at coordinate 7,775 of JANVCQ010526253.1, read as the reverse complement.
CCACACCTAAACCAACATTGCCCTCAATGTTAAAGAAGCATAAAGATAAAGAAAAAGGGTGAAAGAAAGCTTCTCTATGTGGAGGTGCCGAGATCAAGGGGTTGGCGGATGTGGCGGTTGAAATCCTTCATACTCCCAATAGGCTATCAAATTGTGCTCCAAACGGTGCACTGTCCTTTCAAGCCGATTGAGACAAGTGTCCAAATTGGTGTTTGGTTGTGGACGTGTGCTAGTTTCAACCGGTGGTTGGGTGGTAGGTTCAACTGGTGGCACCCGGCAACGTCCGGTTGAAGTTCTTGTTGTTGGAAAAGTAGTTGGGCCAGGAGCGATAAAAGTAAGGTAACCTAGGCTAAGATCCACAATACCCATCCTACAAAGACAATCGAAATCCAACAGCTTGATATCACAAGCCACATTCATGGTAGTGTTATCAAGATCTATCACTCCCAAATTAACTGCTAATTGTGTGATATAAGACCCAAGAATCAAAGGTTTAGATTTCTTTTGCAAAACGGCATGAAACTGGGTCATAAACCAAAAACCCAAGTTAACTGGAATATGTTGATTCATGCACCACAAGAAATAAAATTCGGCCTTCGACAAGGTACTCGCAACATCCTTTTAACCAGAAAAATTAAATGCTAACACCCTATGGATAATTTTGAAAATAGGATTATGAAGAAAGGAACTTTTAGAAAGGCTAGCAATATAAGGATGGGTATCAACAGACCATTGACGCCATAGCTTAGTAGCATTAAAATCGGCATGAAAATCACATTGAGAATGGAGAAATAACTCGGTCTCAGTTTCAGCAGTAGAAAGAAATCTCAAAGCAACATTAAAATCAGCAATTGAACCCGCAAATTCCTTCCCCATCAATCTAAATTCAACAGCCTCTTTCGTATACATATCAAAAGTTTTATCACAATTGAATTGGAAAGTGTTATAAAATTCTAATGTTAATTCAACGAAGGCAAGGCAATCTATTCGGGCAAAAGCACTCCATCCAATGGGACCCATCAATTGCACAAAAGAGTCATATACACGCAGAGCTTCAAGGGTATCAGAATGAATAGACTTACAGGGGCAAATTTGTCTTTGGCTGAACTGCTGGAATCGGGCTGTATCATCGGGAAACAAGAAGGAAGTGCAGCTCGCTACCTTAGTAGACAACTTGCTTCGAGTTTTAACCTCCTTGCCCCTCTTTGACCATAGTCGTGTAAGTAGGGGTAGCTGATGGAACGTTGGTGCTGGAGTTGGGGTAGGGGGCGTTTCTTTGGGCTGTGAATGGGATTATGGTGGAGAGACCTCAGTAGAATACCGTATTGGTGTGGGTAGCCTCCGGGAGTCACTCTTCTTCTTGGGCATTGTTCCAATTTGTGGAGGATGACCTGCAAAAACAGGGATTTACGCAGCACCAAAATAACATAAAAGAGTTGAATGGGTGAGTGGGGAATGGAATTTGTGAGATGCGTGAGGTTGTAGAGATTAGGTGATATTGAAGGACTAAGGTGAGTGGGAATGGAGTATCGACAGCTGGAGAAGGAGGAGGAGAGAGAATTTAGGGGAAAAACAAAGAGGAAAATAAAGAGGAAAAGTCAAATAGGTGGCGGTAAATATGAATTTTTTGTTTTTAATTTTTTTTTAAATTTTCATTGTAAATTGATGTAAAAAGGAAAGGAAAAATAAAACTGGCAGAAATAAAGAAAAATGTAACTCAACATGCCTAACTAAATGAGAAAATATACTGAAAAGAAAAAAACTATTAAAGCAATAACAAAGACAAACCTGAACAATTTACGGGTTTCCCAAATGTGCTTCTTTAAAGTCATTAGCTGGACCTGTGTCGTTACTTACTGGTTAGAAGGTTGGAGGTGCCAACTCTATCTCATCCACTCGCTCGACCGAAGAATTTTCATAATACGGCTTAAGGTGATGTCCATTAACCTTAAATACCTTAGAGGTATCTACGCTCTAAATTTCTACCGCATCATGAGGAAAAACGTTAGTAACAATGAACGGTCCAAGCTAACAAGATCGTAATTTTCCTGGGAATAACTTAAACTTTGAATGATAAAGGAGAACTTTTTGTCCGATGGAAAAATGTTTCCTAGAAATCATTTTATCATGAAAAGCCTTAGTTTTTTCCTTGTAAATTTTTGAATTTTCATACGCCTCATTACGAATCTCCTCTAATTCCTGCAGTTGCAACTTCCTACTGGTACTAACCTCCAATTGATCCATATTTAACTGCTTCACAGCCTAGTAAGCTCTGCAGTTGCAACTTCCTACTGGTACTAACCTCCAATTGATCCATATTTAACTGCTTCACAGCCTAGTAAGCTCTATGCTCAATTTACACAGGTAAATGACAAGGTTTACCGAAAACTAACCTGTAAGGCGACATGCCTATAGGAGTTTTGTACGCAGTGCGGTAGGCCCATAAAGCATCATCCAGTCAAAGACTCCAATCCTTTCAGTTTGGATTTACCACTTTTTCTAGTATAGACTTAATCTCTCTATTAGATACCTCAGCTTGCCCACTTGCCTGCGGATGGTAGGCGGTAGAGACTCAGTGTGTAATGCCACATCTTTTCATCAACGCTTCAAAAATTTTGTTGCAAAAATGGGTCCCTCTATCGCTAATGATGGCTTGAGGCATTCCAAACCTGACAAAAATAATTGATTTAACAAAATCAATCACGATTTTAGCATTGTCAGATATAGCAGCCTTAGCTTCAACCCATTTCGAAACGTAGTCTACTGCCAACAGGATATAATTCTTACCAAAAGAGGAAGGAAAAGGACCCATAAAGTCTATTCCCCAAACATCAAAAATCTCACATACCAGAATGTTCGTCAGTGGCATTTGATTCTTTGATCCCAAGTTACTTGTTCTTTGACAACGATCGCAAGACTTGCAAAACATATAAAAGTCATAAAATAACTTAGGCCAAAATAGTTCACATTCTAAAATTTTGTGAGCAATTCTTATGGGACCGAAATGTCTCCCACACACAGATGAATGGAAAAATTGCAAAATAGACAAAATTTCATCATCTGTGATGCATCTCTTAACAATCTGATCAGAATAAAATTTCCAAAGGTGAGGTTCATCCTAAACATAATATCTAGCCTCTCGCTTGATTTTATCTTTCTCAGCTCTCGATAGATCACTAGGCAAAGACTGGGTTACTAAAAAGTTCACTATGTCCGCATACCAAGGAATTACTTGTTACATTGCGAAAAGGCTCTCATCCGGAAATTTGTCGTGAAGGACGTCAGGTGTGGTACTCGATGTGATCTTGCTTAAGTGATCAGCCACCAGATTTTTTGCTCCTTTCTTGTTGCGAATTTCCACATCGAATTCTTGGATTAGTAATATCCATCGAATCAATCTTGGCTTGGCTTCTTTCTTGTTTACCAAATATTTCAAGGCTGCGTCGTCGGAGTAGATGATCACCTTCGTCCCTAACAGATATGATCGAAACTTTTCCAACCCGAAGACGACCACTAGAAACTCCTTCTCCATTGTGGAATAATTTCTCTGGGCATGATTAAGTGTCATAGAAGCATAATAAATAACATGAGGTACCTTGTCTACTTTTTGACCCAGCACCACTCCGACTGCATAATCCGACATGTCGCACATCAACTCGAAAGGTATGTCCCAGCGTGGTGGCTGAATTATTGGCACTGTAGTAAGTCGCTCCTTCAACTCATCAAACACACTTCCGCATTGGTCGTCAAAATCAAACTTCTCATCTTTTTAGAGCAATCTACACATAGGTTGCGCAATTTTGGAGAAATCCCTGATAAATCGTCGATAAAATCCTGTATGACCAAGAAAGGAACGAACTTTCCACACATTTGCGGGGTAAGATAAAGATCGAATAACATCTATCTTGGCCCTATCGACTTCATTTCCCTTCGAAGAAACAATGTGGCCCAAAATAATACCTCGATCAACCATAAAATGACACTTTTCGTAATTTAAAACTAAATTAGTTTCAATGCAACATTTTAGCACTTTTTCAAGGTTAATAATGCATGTTTCAAAAGACTCCCCATATACCGTGAAATCATCCATAAAAATTTCCATGCAATTTTTCACAAGATTAGAAAAATTACTTACCATACACCGTTGGAATGTCGCGGGTGCGTTGCACAATCCAAATGGCATCCATCGGTAACAAAGGTGCCAAATGGACATGTGAAGGTTGTCTTTTCCTGATCCTTAGGTGCCACCAAAATCTGATGATATCCTGAATAGCCATCTAAACAGCAATAGTGAGATTTTCCTGCAAGTCTTTCAAGCATCTGATCAATAAATGGAAGCAGAAAGTAATCTTTTCTAGTAACTGAATTTAACTTTCTATAGTCTATACATACCCTCCAATCATTTTGGACACGAGTTAGAATTAACTCACCATTGCTATTTTCAATTACCATTACACCAGTTTTCTTTGGAACTACCTGGACCGAACTTACCCACTTACTATCCGAAATCAGATAAATGATGCCCGCATCAAGAAGCTTCAAAATCTCTTTCTTCACCACTTCCATCATGGGTGGGTTTAGATGACGTTGTGGTTGTCTTACCTCCTTCACTTCATCTTCCATCAAAATTCGGTGCATGCAAATATTGGGACTAATACCTTTTAGATCAGCTACCGTCCAACCGAAAGCTTCTTTATTTTCCTTCAAAACGTTGAAAAGCTGGCTTTCCTGCACATCCGAAAGTTGATTAGAAATAATAAGAGGTAATGTCTCTTTCTCACCTAAAAAATGTATTTTAGATGACTAGGTAAGCTCTTTAATTCCAATGTTGGTGGGCTGGTCAACGATGGCAGCAACTTGTCTACCCCTTTTGATGTGTCCATAGATGTGAGCTAATGGGAGAATGGTTCGGTGGTCTCCAAGCAAAGTGATTTCAATTGGTTCACCATCTAACGTTATTTTATCCCTTTCTTGCCAATGAGATGCATTATTTAATTGCCTATTAAAGAATACCGATCCCTCATCTCCTTGTGAAGCTAACGTCTCCTCCCTTAGTGCACCAGGTAACACAGGGTCTTCATCTCCTTGCCATTGTGATGTCTTTTCCATCAATTCTGCATCATCGTTATCTTCCAACATCCAATTCTCCAGCATCCATGTGTCAATAAAATCCATAAAAACAATAGATTGTTCATCATCTGGAATTTTCATAGTATTATAAATATTGAACTTAATTAAGTCACCATCGAATTCCATAGTTAAAGATCCATCATGGACATCTATTTTGGTTCTAGTCGTTTTTAAAAATGGCCTTCCAAATAAAATCGGAGTGGAGGAAGATGTGTCATCCGTGCCCATCTGCAAAATATAAAAATCAGCAGGAAAAAGCATGTTTCCTACTTGAACCAATATATCTTCTAACACACCTTTCGGATAAGCATTTGAGCAATCCGCTAATTGACTCACTACGTTAGTTTCTTTAAGAGGTCCAACATTCAAAGATTTATATACATCATATGGCATAACATTAATGGACACACCTAAATCTAACATAACTCTTTCAATCCGCAAATTACCAATTTGACACGGGATAATAAACATACCTGGATCTTGACATTTCGGTGGAAACTTTTTCTTTTGTAAAATTGTTGAAATGTTTTCTCCTAATTGGACTTTCTCATCGAATTTCAATTTCCTCTTTGACGTACAAAGCTCCTTAAGCAATTTGGCATATCGTGGAATTTGTTTAATTGCATCAAGGAGAGGAATATTTACCTGAACTTTCCAGAAAGTCTCCAAAATCTCCTTCTCTTGTTCTTCCTTCTTCGCTTTTGCAAATTGACTCAGAAAAGGAGGTGGGAGCACCTTGGTTTGTACCCCTTTTTGCGTCAAGTCAGTTTGTGAGGGTGCTATGTGCGTAATTTCTTCCTCTTCTTCTCTTTTGGAATTTCTCATAAGTGGTTCTTATAATTCCTTACCACTCCGCAATGTAATAGCTTTCGCACTCTGTTTTGGATTAATCTCCGGTTGTATTGGAAAATTTCCAGAAGTCCTTACTTCCAATCGATTAATGGCAGTTGCCATTTGGCTCATTTGATTTTCAAGTTTTTGATACTTGCTTCAGTATTTCGCTGAAATGTCAAAGAGTGAGTGGCCAAAGATTGAACTGCTTCTTCCCAAGAGGACTTACCTTTGGAATTGGATGTTATATTTTGAATTTGCCGCGGCACGTATAGTTGTCTATACTGTTGAAAATTTGAGGTCACTTGCCGTCCTTGAGGAGTCCCATATCGCAAATTGGGGTGATCACGCCACCGCGAATTGTAGGTGTTGGAAAATGGGTCGTACTTTCTTTGACTTGGCCCAGCAAATCCTCCCACAGCATTTACCTGCTTTGCGTTTTCCTCCTGCAAAATTGGACATAAATCAGTAGCATGTCCGAACATGGAGCATATACCACATACCTTTGCTTCTTTCTTCGTGACTGCCAATTGTCGCACCAAAGAAGTGAGGTCATCCAATCTATTTTCCAATGAGATTGCACTAACTTCATTCACGCCCTTTGACCCATGTCCAGTATGGGTTCCGAACTGTTGAGTGTTGAAGGCCATGTTCGTGATCAATTCTCTTGTGGCCGCTGGAGTTTTATCAACTAAAGCACCACCGCTCGCAACATCTATCATACACCTATCTGAAAGCAAGAGCCCTTCGTAGAAATATTGGATCAATAGATGTTCGGTTATCTGATGGTGTGGACAGCTAGCGCAGAGTTTCTTGAATCTCTCCCAATATTCGTAGAGTGGTTCTCCTGTGTGTTGACGAATTTCGCAGATCTCCTTCCGAATATTAGTTACTCTAGATGCTAGAAAATACTTTTCGAAGAAAAGTCTTTTCATCTCAGCCCACGTTTGCATGTTTTCTCCGGCTGAATAGTATAGCCAATCTTGCACATCATCTTTAAGTGAGAACGGAAAGGCTCTCAGCTTAATCTGCTCTTCCGTCACATTCGTCGGCTTCATCCCCATACAAACCACATCGAATTCCTTCAAATGCTTGTATGGGTCTTCTCCCGATAAACCCCTGAAAATAGGTAACAAATGAATCAGCCCAGATTTTAGCTCAAAGGTATTGTTATCACCTAAATTTGGGAAATTGATGCAATGAGGTTGTTGCGCGTCCGTGGGTGCGACTAATTCGCGAAGAGTGAGGTTTGCAGCGATTCTGTCCATTCTCTGCGTCTCTTTTTGAAGTTTTGTTTGTTTTCGTAGTCTTTTCACTATCTTTTTGATCTCAGGATTGTACTGTAAATTATATGATTGGTTTGAACGCGTAACGTACATAAATCGTCAAAATTCCCCGATAACGGCGCCAAAATTTGGTGATGTTATCGTCTACAACCAATTTAAAAGAAAGCATTTCCATTAAAAAAAATTTAATGTAGTAGTGGTAAGCGGATATCGTTCCCACAAGGAATCTTTATGGTAATGAAATGACGGATTCAAACGAAACAAGTAACGAAAATAAAAGGGGGGTTTTTTTAATTCACACAATTTAAGAAACAATGTGAGAAAAATCGCAAATCAAAAGTAATAATTTAATCTGAAAAATTAATGAGAAAAATACCTTGGTTTTCGGGTCACCGATGTTATCACGCTAATATAGATCCTCGATATAAAATTGCAATCGTTAACAAACATTCATTGGGGAAGTTTTCTCTTAAGAGTAATGACTAGAAACATGTATCCTAGCATTCTTATTAAATAACAACCTAGATA
>JANVCQ010526042.1:0-17569 GCA_025531925.1 Erythroxylum plowmanianum | reverse complement strand
TGGAGCAATCTGACAGGACACAAACTGGTTATTCATGTTTAGAATCGCTACAATGCAGGACCGAAGAGAGAAGCCTGATCCTGGCATTTCTCCAAGAGGGGGGTTGATGAGTTGATCACACACTCCTGTGTTGAGCTTCCACATTATTATTATTCTTCTTCTTCTTTAAGTGCGGATTATTTATAACACAAAAATCACTTGGGTCCTACTTGATTTTTTTGTCATTTAAGGCAAAAGGGTAGAGCATAGACCACACGAATTATTTATTTTCTTTTACAATCTATTTATTTTCTTAATTATAACAACTAGTTAACGAGGGCTCGACTTTCAAAACTCTTTCTATGTCTTGTTCTTGGGGAATTAATTTAACGACATATTTGTCAAACATTAGCAATTTTGAGTACTTTTGACGTATCAAACTAGACATAAAAGTCGAGTGTGCTTTCACCGGGGCTCTGGCACCGTTATTAGTTATAGAGTATGTGCTGACGACGAGGAGCACAATTTCTTCTTGGTAATACTTTCACGGCCCAATTGGAGGATGTGGAATTTTATTTGATCTTGTCGTGTTTTATCATATTAGATTTATAAGGGACGTGCAACTTTCAAACCTACTTCTATGATAGAGACTTCTATGACTCCACCTCTAGGAACTTGCTGTCGTTTGTGGTCAGCTCTTTCTTGCATCTCTCTCGATTTCACCCTTTCCACATTCTTCAACTTTATAAATATAAGCTCAAAGAGCATCCATCGGATCAACTCATCAACTCGATCGGAAGCATGCCAGAAGCATGTATCATGATATCCTGATATAATCTCACAAAATCTGTTGGAATGGTCCTGCTAAAAAGCTGGTATCATGATAGTAGCTGAGACCGATACTTGTAACAATCCAAAATTACAGATAAAATGTCGTATTGGTCAAAGGAACATAGCCTTCAGCTTTAGTCTAGAATAACAAAATTTTATTTCTAAAGTTGGTCTTTTAAAAAAGTAGGGCATAATTGTTAGTGGATATTATCTCATTTTTCCACGTGGGTTAGATAAGGAAAGAAGTGAATGACCTTTGATTTTAGAGGCTTACGCTTCTTTCTTGTCAATTGCGTATTTATAGATTGCATTAAATAAAATTTTGATATTGATATAATACCCAAAATTATCAAAGATCAAATACAGTAAAAACTAATATGTTCAAATAAAATTAATCCACAGCTCTGTTCAGATGGAAAAAGTCAAGGTTTAAATCTCTCATACCCAAACTCTAGCCAGGATAAACAGATGCTAGAGTTCATTGATTTCAAGAAAATTAAAAATCTAAAGTTATATTAATCAACTTAAAGGCTATCTCACTTTTAGTAAAGAAAATATGGGAGAAACTTAAAACTACAAGAATGGACATACTTTGTAGCTTATTAAAACTTTTTAGAAATGATATTAATGTCATTAGAATCTAATGGACTATCATTAGATTCTAATTTTCTCTTCTTCTCTTTTTTTATTTTCCATGTATCTTTTGTGTTTGTTGTATCTGAGTGGAGATTGATGGAATAAAATGTGATTATCATCACAACAAAATATTATATTATTTATTTGTTAAATAATTATTCGGACAAACACTTTCAGGGCCTTCCTAACCAATTCACCCCGAATCGCCTTCAAACTTGCCTGTGCAGTTTTACTCGATAAAGCCAAAACTCATCCAAATACCCAACTTTTCCTAGTCTGCCCAGTTATTGCCCAGAAAACATGTCAACTTTCCAGCCTCTATAACTCAGTCATTCCTCACTCAAATTGATCGTTTCTTGAGCCTAAATTGTAGTTCACGAAAAGTTCTACAAATCTCTTTTAACTTACAGAACCCAATTCCCAACCAATTCACCCAGAATCGCCTTCAAACTTGCCTGCGTAGTTTGTGAAAGATATTCATTTGTAGTTAGCTATTTATTCAGTCAATTGTAATTAGATAGTGTACAGTTACAGTTAGTGGTTTAATGGTTAATACTGTTAGCCGTTAGTAGACGTTAGTAGTTAGTATTTTGTACTTGTATAGTTGAAGTATTCTGTATATAATGATCAGACATACAATACAAGCTGTATAAGAAAGCATTATTCAGTAACATTGTTTACTTACTTCGTATAGCTAATAGTTTGTACATGGTATCAGAGCACAATTAGGGCTCTCGATTCCGCAAAGAGAGAAAAGGGACTTTCTTGATTCCGAGAGGGCAAAGGCGGCGATTTCTTGGTTTCAACGAAGGCAACGACGATTTCAACTATTTCGACGATTGTATAGCTCGTCCATGGCAGATCGCGTGGAGACTCGTTCTCGGCACAGTGTATTGGTAGATGACGATCCGTATTTGTTCCAACCCTCTGATCATCCAGGAATGGCGTTGGTGCTTACACCCTTGACTGGGTCAAATTATTTCAGCTGGAGCACAGCCATCAAGACTTCTCTTGAGGCCAAAGACAAGTTATGCTTTATCGATGGTACGCTCAAACTCCCCTACAAATCTGACTCGGTATAGGAAGTGGAAGAAGGTTGACTCGATGATTAAATCTTGGCTTCGGAATTCTATCTCTAAGGATTTAGGGGATAGCTTTATTTACTCACCGAGCGCCAAGCATCTGTGGGAGGTGTTGGAGAAACGTTTTGGGGTGAGTAATACACCTCAAATGTATCAAGTGCAACGTGAAATGCTATCTACTGAACAAGGTAATAATTCGGTCACTCATTATTTTAGCAAACTTAATCAATGTTGGGATGAGTTTGACAGACTCATGCCTTTACCCGGTTGTGAGTGTACCGGTTGTTCTTGTTGTACAAAAATGACTGAGAAGCTTAAGGAAAGGGCCGATGCTTCCAAGTTACTACAATTTTTGATGGGGTTGAACAAGACATTTGATAGTGTTCGAAGTCAAATCTTAAACCAGGATCCTGCGCCTGACATTGATCGAGCCTATAGTATGGTTTTAAGGGTGGAAAGTCAAAGGGCAGTGAATTTGAATTTTTCTGCTGAGACTCCGGATGTAGCTTTGCTTGTTAAGACTTCTGGTTCTAAAGGGGATGATAAAGTTGGCAATAGGAAGAAAGATTTTGGAAAAAAATATGATAAGCAGTGTGATCATTGTCACGGGGTGGGACATCTCAGGGAGACTTGTTTCAAGCTTCATGGGTATCCTGAATGGTATGAGGAGTTGAAAAAGAAGAAAGGAAATGGTTTTTAAAAAGCCAATGTTAATATGATAGTTGATATTGCTGAGACACCTCTTGATCTGCAAACACCTTCTGAAGGCAGAGACCTTGGGAATTTGATGATGCAAATGCAGATTATGCAACAGGAGATGGCTAAGCTTGTGAATGGGAAGATGCCGATTGCTGGAAATGCAGGAATGGAGTTCTCCAATTTTGCCTTTGCAGGTAATGCTGGTCTTACTAACACAGTATTACATGCATTGAGTATTTCTGGCAGCAGTGTTTGGATTATTGATACTGGAGCGTCCAACCATATGTGTTGTGATGATGTGCTTATGCAACACAGATGGCCACTTAAACACACTGTATCCATACAGTTACCAGATTCTAGTACACAAGTTGCTACTCATGCCAGTCGTGTTTTGCTACATCCTAACCTTGTTCTAGACCAAGTCTTATATCTTCCTTCATTTAAGTTCAACTTACTATCCGTCCAAAAACTTGTTGATAGTGCTAATGCATATTTTACTTTCTTTCCTTCCCATTGTGTTATACAGGACCTGAAGAGTAATAAACTCATTGCTGTGGGAGCTGTAGTGGGTACTTTGTATATCCTCACATCCAAATCCTTTGATTCTGTTGTAATCCATAGCTATTTGAATACTTGTGTAAATCCTGCTTCCAAGTATAGGGTTGATTGTTCTTTTTTCTCAAACCTTATATTTTCTAATTCTTGTAAGACTTCCTCTCAAATGAATAACAATAATTCTTTGTGGCATTCACGACTTGGGCATGCTTCTTTCAAGGTCTTACAACATATTAGTTGTCTTGATATTAAAAACATGGATGATCCTTGCGATGTCTGTCATTTGGCAAAACAACATTGGTTGCCTTTTCCTGTGGCTAATGGACACACTATACAAACACTGGAGCTTTTACATGTTGATCTTTGGGGACCATACAAACAGGCAAGTCTTAATTCTTGTCATTATGTATTGACTGTGGTTGATGACTTTAGCAGGGCTATTTGGGCTATCTTGCTAACATATAAGTCTCAAGCTTCTGAAGCCTTGCACGGTTTTATCACTATGGTGGAAACTCAGCTTGACAGTAAAGTCAAGAAAGTAAGGTCCGATAATGGTGCTGAATTTGTTAATCATTCTTGTGAAGAATTCTTTGCTGCCAAGGGAATTCTTCATCAACGGACATGCTCTTATACTCCTCAGCAGAATGGAGTGGTGGAAAGGAAGCATAAGCATTTGTTGGAGGTTGCTAGACCATTGATGTTCCAGGCTAAATTGCCTAAGAAGTTTTGGGGAGAGGCTATCTTGACAGCTGTTTATATTATCAATCGTTTGCCTTCTTCACTTCTTGGCTGGAAGACTCCTTTTGAGGTATTATTTCATAGAGCTCCAGATTATCAATATTTGAAAACTTTTGGTTGCCTTTGCTATGCCACAGATACCACTCCGATGAAAGGCAAGTTTGAAGCCAGAGCACAGAAATGTGTTATGCTTGGTTATGCTTCTGGTCAGAAAGCATATAAAGTTTATGCTTTGGATACTCAGTTGTTGTTCAGTTCCAGGGATGTGAAATTTTATGAGAGGGTATTTCCTTTTGCTGAATCTGCTACTTCTCTTAATCCCAATTTTGATCTTTCAGCTTCTAATTTTGATCCTGCTCCTGTTGTCTTGGATACTCCTCATTTTGTTGATCCTGCAGTTACTGATTCGACTAGTATATTTCCTGCTGTTTCTTCTGATTTGGCTGAAGCTAATGTTGACAATGAATCAGTTGATCATATGGCTGATGGTGTTTCTAGCGATCCTATACCTGCTCCACAACTTCGGTTGAGTTCTAGGCAGAAGAGGTTGCCTATTTGGATGAAAGACTATGTGAGTTGTGGTATTTCTGATGAAATTGTTGCTGTTGCTCCGAGTTATGTAGCTTTTATGTCTAATGTCAGCAGGTGTGTGGAGCCACAGACTTTTAATCAAGCGGTTCAACATCCCGAATGGGTAGAAGCTATGAATAAATAGTTGTTGGCTCTTGAACAGAATCAGACATGGGATATCACTAAGCTTCCATCTGGAAAGAAAGCTATTGGATCCAAGTGGGTTTACAAGGTTAAGTTTAACCCTGATGGTACTGTAGAAAGGTATAAAGCCCGTTTGGTGGCCAAAGGGTATAATCAGACTGCAGGGGTTGATTTCTTTGATAGTTTTTCTCCTGTGGCTAAGTTAGTCACGGTAAGAACTTTTTTGGCTGTTGCAACTAAGTTGAACTGGTTTGTGCATCAGTTAGATATTAATAACGCTTTCTTGCATGGATATCTTAAGGAGGAAGTTTATTTGATTCCACCAGAAGGTTATACAAAGGCTGGTACAGGTGAGGTTTGTAGGTTGAAAAAGTCTTTATATGGTTTGAAGCAAGCCTCTAGGGAGTGGAATTCAGAGTTTACTGCTCAACTTTTGCAGTACGGGTTTGTTCAATCGATAAATGATCATTGTTTGTTCACTAAAGTTACTAAAGGTGGCTTGTTGGCTCTCTTGGTTTATGTTGATGATGTGTTAATTGGTGGTCATTGTGAAGCAGATATTGTTGCCATTAAAAAGTTTTTACACTCTCTTTTTACCATTAAAGATCTAGGCACTGTTAAATATTTTTTGGGAATTGAGATTACTAGAACTCCTAGGGGTACTTTCATTTCTCAAAGAAAATACTTACTGGATATCTTGGCTGATTGTGGTTTTGCTGATTCTGTTGCTGTTCCTACTCCATTACCCCGTAATCACAAATTTGATGAGAAGAGTGCCTTGTTTCAAGATGTTGATAAGTATAGACGTTTGGTTGGAAGATTATTGTACTTGAATATGACTAGACCTGATATTACTTTCAGTGTGCAGCAAGTTAGTCAATTTGTGGCTTCTCCAACAATTGCTCATTGGGAGGGAGCTTTACATGTGTTACGGTTTCTTGCTGGATCTAAAGATCGAGGTTTGTTTTATACAACTGATTGTGGTATGCAATTGACTGCTTATTGTGATAGTGATTGGGCATCTTGTCCAATTACTAGGAAGTCCGTCAGTGGTTATTGTATGTTTTTGGGGGATTCCTTGATTAGTTGGAAAAGTAAGAAACAAAGCACTGTTTCCCGCTCTAGTTGTGAGGCTGAATATCGGAGTATGGGCACTGCTGTATGTGAACTTCAATGGTTGGTGTATTTACTCAGAGATTTTGGAATTGATGTTTCGTTACCCATTGATCTTTGGTGTGACAATCAGTCAGCTCTTCATATCACAGCTAATCCGGTTTTTCATGAACGGACCAAGCATCTCGAGATTGATTGCCACATTGTGCGTCAGAAATTTAAGGAAGGTTTTATTAATCCTCGTTTTGTGTCTACACATGCTCAGGTTGCTAATATTTTCACTAAGTCATTGGCAGCTCCTCAGTTTCATCAGTTTATTGTCAAGTTGGGATTGCTTCCTCATCCATCTCCAACTTGAGGGGGGTGTGTGAAAGATGTCATTCTTTTGATAGCTAGTAATTATTCAGTCAACTGTATATAATTAGTTGTAGTCTGCTAGTGTGTAGTTACTGTTAAACGTTAGTTAACGTTAGTCGTTAGTGTTCTGTACTTGTATAGCTTTCGTATTCTGTATATAAGGATTAGATACAATACAAGCTGAATAAGAAAAAGTATTATTCAGTAATTCTGTTTACTTATCTTCGTATGCCTAATAGTTTGTACAAAGAGGAAACGGCAGGGTTGGAAAAAGATGAGAAAAGGATAGCAGTAGAGGGACTAAAGAAAATGAGGAGAGCAGGTGTTGCGTGGGTCTGGGAAGAAAGAAAAAGAACATAAGACACACAAGAGAGCAGCAGGTGGCGCGTAAGGGTGGCCAACAGAAAAACGAAAAAATAGCGCGACTTTGAGGGTGGTTGGGAGTTGGAGGCGTGAGTCTAACTCAAGATGTTAAATCCAACTAACAAATAAGTTCGGATTTTGGTTCATTTTTTTTATATTGAGACTAACTTAAAATTGGATTCTCTTTTTTCAAGTCGACTAAAATTATATTCAAATTTAAATGTAACAATTTTTTTTAAAGTTTTGTTCGATTCTTTCATGTCTCTCAAAATAAGTGTGAAAATTTTAATTAATTTTTATTTTAAATTCATTATTTTGTAAGTCATTGATTCATATTGAAATGATACAGTTGGTAGTTGAACTGTAGGAAATTCCCAGTTGGCTCTTTCGGCAACAATAGAAGGACCATCTTTGATTGGGTTGGCTGCACTAAAAAAATATAGCTATCTATGGTTGAACTGAAGGAAATTCCCAGTTGGCTCTTTCGGCAATAATAGAAGGGACCATCTCTGGCTGGGTCCTCACTAGGGCTGCACTAAAAAATATAGCTATCTATGGTTGAACCGGAGGAAATTCTCAGTTGGCTCTTTCGGCGATAATAGAAGGGACCATCTCTGGCTAGGTATGCATTATTCTGGTTCATGGTGCAAAGACAATGCACTCTATCATTAGCGTGCAGATCAACTGTTAACAGGTTCTTCAAAGCTTTCACCACCAAAAGCATTAATCGAGTTAATGACGAAAATAAGAGGAAATTTTATAAAAAATAAATTTAATAAAAATTTATTTATTTTTATTTTTATTTTTAGTTTTGTTTTTTTAGTTTCATAAGTTAAATTATAAAAATTATTTTTTATTTTATACTTTTTTGTCATATTTTGATTTGTTGTTTAACTATTTAACGTTAATTATTAATAGTAACTAAATATAAATATTCCATAATTAAAATTGAATTTTTTGACAAATAAAAATTAAAATTATTTAATACATATAATTCAATTTTAGAATATCTTAAAATGCATAAATTTTGAATAGACAAAAATAACTAACAAATAAATATTAATTTGAAAATTTTTATATCAATAATAAAGCTATAATTATGTTGAGATTAACAACTAAGCAGAGAGATTGAATAACAAATTCGTACAAGGAAATAACCTACACCTATTTGAGTCATCTTACATCAAAATACGACATAATAATGACGTAGGGTTTAAATAAATTACCTAAAAGTTTTGAATTGATGTATGATATATTGTATGTCTATAAACTCACTTGAACCTAGTCTAACTTCTCTACCTTATCAAAAATTTTCATTAATATCACAGCTATAGTAGTAAAGCCTAACGAATAAGATTCATAGATTTGAGTAAAATTAGCTTTCACTGCCAAAAGCATTAACTGAGTTAACGAATTTCATATATACATTTTTTTAAATATATAAATTTATTTATTCATTTTTTTTTGTGTTTTTTTACTTACAAAAACACGGTTCGTGCTTTCTCTTTCATTTGTCTGCCAACTCGCATCAATCCTGTGGTGACCCGTAGCTATAGGAATGCGTCTCTTTCACTTGACGCCTCAACTTTGGGGATAATAAACACGAGATTTTTGAGCTAGTTGGCGTTCTGTAGACATTATTTTTGAACTGCTTTCAAATGTGTATGGTACACAATAGCGAATATTGTTTACTCTAAATACTTAAATATCTCTCTATTTATCATAGTCATATCACATCAGCAATAACTGTTTTCAAACGTGGATAGTGTGGACATTGTTTGCTCTCACTCAATCTGAATACACTAATGATCTTCTTCTTCTCTCTATCTTAAGTCCTCAAAATCTGTCTCTACTCCTATTATCCCTATCCCTTCCAGAAACCATAGTCTTCCCCTTTTTAATCCCACCTAATATCTTATTACTATTAAAGCAAATTTGCTATTAACAAAGTTTCTTAATTCTTTTACTACCCTACTGGTCAGTCGTTAAATGCATTCTCTACTACCTTCGCTCAACTCCATAATGCCTTCATTTAACCAAGCCTAATTCCTTAACTTTACATGCTTATTTTGATGTTGATTGGGATGGTTGCTCTCATGATCGATGATCTACATCAGGTTATCATATTTTTCTTGGCTCCTTAATTTCTTGGAGCTCCAAAAAGTAGTATATTGTTGCCAAATCTATCACTAAAGCTAAATACAGGAATATTGCTCTGGCTGATGTTAAATTATGTTAGCTCATCTATCTTTGGTACTGCTGTCATCTGCAACCAAGTTAATACCAACTCTAACAATAAAAAGAGTAGTTAATGAAGAATTGCGATCGTTTTCACGAAAAATTTTAACGATAAAAATTATACGAGTTCAAAACTAAAACAAAGTTTTTTTTAGGGGGGGTGTTGGTTCACGTAATTTTGGGAAATTAAAAATAGCTAAAATTGAAAATTAACAAAAATAATCGGATCTGAAAATTCAATAAACAAACCTTGGTATCGGGTCACCGACGTTATCACACTAATATAGATCCTCGATATAAAATTCAATCAAATAACAAGCATTCATTGGGTGTTGTTTTCTCGTAAGATTAAATGTATAAAAACATTTATTCTAAACATTCTTATTATTCAACAACTTAGATGCGATCTTAAGTTTAATTGATTAATAGCTTTAAGAACTAAGAAACCAATGAACAAGACAACACATGTATGACAAGCATTTAATCAAGTTAAGTATCTTCTTAGAATTTCCAACTCTAACGTAAATATGCTAATCATAATTGTCACTTATGATTAGCAAAACTGAACGTCATATCCTACTAATATGACTATTAAACAAATCAATTCCTAGTTACATACTCTAGAAATCAATCGATTCAATCATAAAAAGCAATGCGGAAGATACTTAATGTTCATCAATGAAATAAACTTTATTTAAAAATATCACATGTAATAGATGATAACATGGCTCCCTTCAACCAAGAAGAAAGATTTTGAAAACCAACAAAAAAATAACAAAATACAAAGTCTTCATCCTTGATTTTTTTCCAGAAAATACTAAAGGTCATAGAAACATACTGCAGAAAATGTAAACTTCCTAATTAATGTCCAATGTGAACAATAAAAATGACTTCATTTATGTTTTTCTATTTTCTTCTCTCCCCTCCTTTTTCATTATCTTCAGCAGATATCCTTATCCCCATATTCAGGTTGCAGATCTCTATCAATAAGATAACAATTTGAATCTCAAGATTATGAAGATCTTACATCAATCAAATTTGAGTTTAAAACCAGATTCTACAGGTATTCTTTGTCCTTGAACGTGCCCAAGCTTAGTAAATTACTTTTCTACTGGTCTGAAATTTTGGATTATGTTTGCTTTCCTTGCCTCTTTTTGATTCAATTTCATCTCTCAAGTATTGAAAATCATTTGATAACAATTAAGAAACAAATCCATCAATTTTGGATAATCATTTCAACACATTAAAGAAATTTATATACAAAGTGAATACAAAATGACAACTTTATAAATTCCTCCATACCAAACGTTTGCTCGCCCTCGAGCAAATATACCAAACCACTGCACTCTATCAATTTGTCCTTCATAAGATTAAGTGCATATAATTCACTAACTTGGGCCAGCAAGACTTAGGATGCAATATACATCATAATTACTTTTCATCGATATAAATAAACAAAGTCAAAGCAAGACATTCTTGTTCAAAAACAAATATAAAACTATAGTGAATTCTTCTCACGGATTTCTTTTTTACACTCAATTGTTTAAGGTCAAAGTGTTTCTCTAATATCTTCCTCTAATAGATTGCACTACTATAGGCTTGCAAATTCACCAATTACCATTCATTCGAATTATATGAGTTCATAGATCAGAAGAACTTTATTATGGGTTGTAATGGGGCTAGGTTCAAAGGTAAGTTTAAAAAAATAACAAAGTGTTAATCACAAGCATTCATAAAGTACCAAGTAAAGGGGATACTTAATTTATATTTTGAGATAAACACATGACATAAAGGACTACAATTACTCATATTAATTAATGTTACTATACTTTATTCTTTTTATTTTTTCCTTCCTCTATTATTTTTATTTATTTGACTACGCTAAGAACAAGGTAGAATAATAACAAATAAGAGAAATAATAATAGCATAATTTATCATATGAGCAGAAGTACCTATAAAAATTTCTCAGAATACAATATAGAACAAAAGTCCCAAAATCAAATGTTTACTCAGTACTTCATTCAACTTGTGATAGTGTAAGACTAATGGGGTTTGTGGGTTTCAATGTAAGATGATTAATTCAAAAACAAATAAGATTAAAGGCTCAAAATTGTTTGCAAGAAGAAAATAATTTTGTGGGTCATTTAAGCTAAATGGTTTAAAACAAAGAAGGTCTTAATCATTTTGATAACCTATATAATCAAACATATTCAATCTGGTTCAGTGTAAGTTCTGAAGGCAAGCCTAATTAGAGGAGTATCACACAATATAAAGAAATAGAATAACATAAAAATGATGTCATTAAAGCTTAAAACCACTCACAAGTTTAATTCAAGAATTCACGTTAATTCCCCTCATTACCTAATCATTCAAATGTCAAAATTTTGACTAAGTGTATAAGATCGGTTCTTGTAATCAATACGCATGATTCACTTTAGACTCACATAGCCCAATTTAATTTCATGCACACAATCAATCTCATCCAAACTAATATGATAGAGCTTCATGGCTTAGCATATAGCACAAGCATGCCAAAACTGAAAAAGGAAATCAAAGAAATATAAAATCACATAATCACACACATCTACTCCATTTCCTTCCCCCACACCTAGACCAACATTGTCTTTAATGTTAAGACATAAGATTAAAGAAGCAAAAATATAAAAGAAAAGAGGAAAGAATGCTTCTCTACTTGTTGATTCCCAAATTCATGGTGTTGGTGGGTTAGGAGGATGGAATCCTTGATGCTCCCAATATGCCATCAAATTATGCTCCATGCCATGCATTCGGTGTTCGAGACAACTGAGACAGACGTCCAAATTGGCTTCGGAATGTTGGGGACAACTTGGTGCAACTGTTAAAACCCGCCTTCTTATGACTAGATATGGAATGAAAAGAGTAGTTGGACCCAAATTGGTGAAAGAAATTTGTCCATGGTAGAGATCCACGATTCCCATCCTGTGCAAATAATATATATCCAAAGGTTCTATACCACACGCCACATTCATGTCAGTGTGGTTAAGATCTAGTAAATCCAAATTGATGACCAATTTAGTGATGTAGGATCCTAATATTAAAGATTTAGATTTTTTATTTAACACATATTGAAATTGTGTTAAAAACCAAAAACCTAAATTAACAGGAATATTCTTATCCATACACCACAAAAAATAGAATTCCACTTTAGACAATGTCCCCACTAAATCCCTATGCTATGAAAAATTGTATGTTAAAAGTCGATGAATAATTTTAAAAACACGATTTTTAAAAAACGAACTCTTAGACATACTAGCGTTGTAAGGATTAGGGTCGACAAACCATTGACTCCATAATTCTGATGTATTAAATTCATCATGATAATCACATTTAGAATTTATAAAGGTCTCATCTTTAATATCATCAGGTGAAACAAAACCCATAGCCACTTTAAAATCCGCAATCAACATAGCAATTTCCCATCAGTCTAAATTCCACAATTCCTTTCGTAAACACATCAAACTCTTCATAAGAATTAAATTAAAATGTGTTGTAAAATTCTATTGTTAATTCAACATAAGTAGGGCAATCAATTTGAAAAAACACATTCCAACAAATTGGACCCATCATTTTGGCAAAAGAATCATGTACTTGTAATGCTTCAAGAGTATTAGTAAGAACACATTTACAAGGGTAGATTTTTTGTTGACTAAATTGTTGAAAATGCTCGATGTCCTTTGGAAGCCGAAAAGAAGTGAAGCCACCACTTCTTGTACTCCATTGGCTATGGCTTTCTACTTCCTTTCCCTTCCTCATTCTGTTTTGTGTAGACGACCTTGGTGTTGTAACTGAAATTGGTGGTGTGGCTCGAATGGGTATAGTCGTGGTGTATAGGAAATGTCGACAAAAGACCGAATTGGGGAGGCCAACCTACGGGATACACTCTTCTTCCAGGGCATTTCTCCAAAGTTCTTGAAAACGCAGTCCTGAAAACATCCAAAGAGAGAACACAGAACTAACAAAATCGTGATTGGAAATGAGTGATTTACGATAAAGAAAAGAGTTAAAGATTGATTGTTGTATGGAAATGGTTTTGGTGTTCACGATTTAATCAGTAATAGTGTAAAGTCTACAATGAATAAAAATGGGAAGAAAAGATAAGTGAAAGAAGAAGGATGAAAATGGGTAGGTGGTAAAGTGGTAGGGCGGTGGGAAGAAAAATTGTTTTTGTTTTCTGATTTTTTAATAGACAAAATAATAAAATAATAAAATTGTGGAAAAAAGAAAGATTGTAAATGTTAAATTACTTTAAATTAAATTCATAACTAAAATAAAATAAACCCAACAAAATAAAAATAAAAATGAAAATTACTGAAAAACAAAAAATAAACAAAATTGAAAATTTTTCAAGTTGCCCCAAATGCGATTCTTTTAAGTCTTTATCTGGATATGTTTCACTACTTTCCTGATTAAAGATAGGTTGGGTATACCAACTCTATTTCTTCCACATACTCGACTGAAGGGTTCTCATAGTATGGTTTCAAGCAATGTCCATTAAATTTAAATACCTTAGAAGTATTCAAACTTTGAATTTCTACTGCACCACAAGAAACAAAAACATTAGTAACAATAAATGGTCTAAGTCAATGAGATCATAATTTTCCTAGAAATAACTTAAACTTTGAATGATAAAGAAGAACTTTTTATCCTATTGAAAATTGTTTTCGAGAATTCATTTTATCAGGAAAAACTTTAATTTTTCTTTATAAATTTTTGCATTTTCATATGCTTAATTACGAATCTCATTTAACTCTTGCAATTGCAATTTCTTATTATTATTATTGACCTTTACTTGATCCATGTTCAACTGCTTTATAGTATAATAAGCTCTATGCTCTATTTCTACAGGTAAATAACAACACTTACAGAAAGCTAACCTATATGGCGACATGCTTATTGGAGTTTTGTAAGCAGTCTTATACGCCAATAAGGCATCATCTAATTGTAAGCTCCAATCTTTTCGATTCGGATTCACCCTTTTTTTCAAGTATGGAATTGATCTCCCTGTTGGACACTTTATCTTGTCCATTTTCCTACGGATGATAGGTTGTAGAAACCCGATGTGTGACACCACATCTCTTCATCAAAGCCTAAAAAATCTTGTTGCAAAAATGGGTTCTTCAATCACTAATGATAGCTCGAGGCATTTTGAACCTGACCAAAATGTTAGATTTAACAAAATCTATAACAGTTTTAGCATTGTCAGAAAAAGTAGCCTTAGCTTCAACCCATTTTGAAACATAATCCACAACAAGAAAAATGTAATTCTTACCAAAGGAAGAAGGAAAAGGACCTGTAAAGTCTATTCTCTATAAATAAAAAATCTCACATACCAGGATGCTTGTGAGTGGCATTTGATCTTTTGATCCCAAGCTACTTGTTCTTTGATAATGATCGAAAGACTTGCAAAACATGTAAGAGTCATAAAACAACTTACGCCAAAATAGTCCACATTCAAGAATTTTTTGACCTGTTCTTTTAGGACCAAAGTTTCCCCCACATACAGATGAATGACAAAAATTTAATATGGAAGGAATTTCATCATCTGTAACACATCTTCTAATAATCTGATCAGCACAAAATTTCCAAAGATGAGATTCATCCTAAATGTAATATTTAACCTCTCGTTTAATTTTATCTTTTTTAGCTCTAAATAAATCACTAGATAAAGACTTAGTCACTAAAAAGTTTACTATGTCAACATACCATGGAATTATCTGTTGAATTGCAAAAAGATTTTCATCTAAAAATTTGTCGTGAAGAACATCAGATGCAATAGTCGGAATAATCCTGCTTAGATGATCGACCACTAAATTTTCAATTCCTTTCTTGTCGTGAATTTCCAAATCGAATTCTTAAAGAAGTAAAATATATCGAATCAATCTCTGCTTCGCTTCTTTCTTAGTCACCAAATATTTCAGAGCTGCACGGTCTGAATAAATGACTACCTTAGTGCCCAATAAGTAGGATCAAAACTTCTCCAACCCATTTTGGTGGCTGAATAATTGGAGCTGTAGTAAGTCGTTCCCTAAGTTCATCAAATGTAATTTTTCCAAGCTCGTCAAAATCAAACTCCATGTCTTTTTGGAGTAGTCTACACATGGGTTGTGCAATCTTGGAAAAATCCTTGATAAATTGTCGAAAAAATCATGTGTGACTAAGAAAAAATGAACTTCTTGCACAATGTTGGATAAAATATAGATCGGATAACATCTATCTTAACCCTATCAACTTTGATTCCCTTAAAAGAGACAGTATGACCCAAAATTATGTCTTGATCAACTATGAAATGACACTTTTCATAATTTAAAACCAAATTAGTTTAAATGCAACATTTGAGCACTTTTTCAAGGTTGATAATGCATGTTTCAAAAGACTCCATAAACCATGAAACTATCC
The DNA here is from genome assembly GCA_025531925.1 of Erythroxylum plowmanianum. NCBI lineage: Eukaryota > Viridiplantae > Streptophyta > Magnoliopsida > Malpighiales > Erythroxylaceae > Erythroxylum > Erythroxylum plowmanianum. Next base: position 1,828 of record JANVCQ010526042.1, on the reverse strand, counting down.
ATAAAAACTTCCATACAATTCTCCACAAGATTAAAATACTTACCATACACCTTTGAAATGTCGCTAGTGCGTTACACAACCCAAATGACATTTTTCAGTAAGCAAAGGTGCTGAATGGACAAGCGAAGGTTGTTTTCTCTTGATCTTTAGGTGCAACCAAAATCTGGTGGTACCCTGAATAACCATCTAAATAATAATAGTGAGATTTTCCTGCAAGTCTTTCAAACATTTGATCAATAAATGGAAGCGAAAAATGATCTTTTCTAATAATCGAATTTAACTTCCTGTAATCTATGCAGACCCTCCAACCATTTTGAACACGAGTGTGTATTAACTCACCATCGCTATTTTCTCTCACATTTGCCCCAATTTTTTTAGGAATTACCTGAACCAAACTTACCCAATTGTTATAAAAAATTCGATAAATGATGCCAGCGTCAAGAAACTTTAAATTTTCTTTCTTCACCACTTCCATCATGGGTGGATTTAGATGATGTTGAGGTTGCCTCGCCTCCTTCGCTTCATCTTCCATCAATATTCGGTGCATACAAACGGTGGGACTAATACCCTTTAAGTCTGTCACTGTCCAACCGAAAGCTTCCTTGTGCTCCTTAGCATATGAATCAACTAATTTTCCTACAAAACAGTAAGTTTATTAGAAATTATAACATAGAACGTGTCTTGCTCACCTAAAAAGATGTATTTCACATGACTGGGAAAACTCTTTAATTCCAGAGTTGGTGGTTGGACCAATGACGGAAACAGTTTGGTGTTACTTTTGGAAATTTCCATATACAGCAACTGTTGAATTAATGGTTCGGATTCCACCAAATGGCATAACAATGTTTCAAATTCATTGTTGGGCAATATTGACTCTTTGATGTCTTGCCACTGTGATGTGTCTCCCATCTCCAAGACTATTTCAAGTCATCTCTTCCCTTCAAAATTGAATTTTCCAGCACCCATGTGTCAATAAAATCCACAGAAACAATAGATTGTTTGCCATCTGAAAATTTCGTGGAATTTTGTAGGTTGAATTTAATTAATTCACCATCAAATTCCATAGTTAATGACCCATTATGAACATCAATTTTCGTTCTAGTGGTTCAGAAATGGCCTTCAGAATAAACTAATAGTTAAAGAAGATGCATCACCATTCCCCATCTGTAAAATAGAAAAATCAGCCGAAAAAAGCATATCCCCTACTTGAACTAGAATGTCCTCTAACACACCCTTTAGATAAACATTTGCGTGATCCACTAATTGAATCACTACATTTGTTGGGACCCGATCCAGAAACCAGATCCCAACCGGAAAATAGAAAACGAAATGCGGAAGACATAATGCAAAGCGAAGCGAAAACAAAGCAATAGCTGAAGCGAAACAAAAAACGAAAGTACCAAAGCAAAACGAAGCGAAGCGGAATCGATATTTAACAAACGGAGTCGACATCCGAGAACAATCAAGAACATATAAACACATTCGCGTTGGAAACCTAGACTATCCAAACCCGGTATAATTTTTTTTCCATATTTCATTCCTTTTCTCTTTACTCAATCACATTCAAATCATAATCAATCCATACAATTTCCTTTTTGGAAATTTATCCTCATATATTTGTCTTAATCACGCAAATCTCATCTTTACCAAACTAACTTCTTAATTCTTATTCTTATCTTAACCCGATTTTTACCGAAAATCGGGCAGCATAACGGCTGTATTTTGACAGCCCAAAAATTCCTGCAAAGGCAAAAATACACTTCTAATATCTCAACCCAACAACACAAATCAACATCGGACCTCCCGTCCGGAATCTGAAACACCAGCA
>JANVCQ010525521.1:0-17576 GCA_025531925.1 Erythroxylum plowmanianum | reverse complement strand
GATTGGAGTATGTAGCAGCATTTGATCCAAGGAGGAGTATTAAAGTATTGGATTAAAGCTGTTGGATTGGTTTAATAGTCTGTTAATATGTCAGTTTGTTTTGTTAAAAAAGTTATCTATTTGTTAGTTGTTATTTGGTAAGCAGTTATGTATGTCAGTTCACTGCAGTTATGTTTTACTGTTGTTGAATATTTTATACGTATAATGTTGGAGATTTTATGAAAAGAATAGATTGCACCCTTTCTGCAGTGTTACAAAAATAAACAACACTTTTGCTACTAACCTTACCTTGTACCTTTTTATGGAACCGTCAACTTTCCTCTTTATACAATAAACTCATATCTTATGATATTTTGAGTAGATAAAGATGGAACCAAGTCCCAAGTATTGTTTTTTTTGTAATATGTCAAAATCTTCTAGCATTGCCCTTCTCTATTTTTTTAATTTAACGACTTGATGATATGTGATAGGTTTGGTTTCATCCAATAAGGTAGCATCGAAGGCTTTAGGTCTTAAGTTCCCTGCTTGCATTTAAGTGACCATAGGACGTGTTTTTTTTACCACTTTGGAAATGGTTAGTTCTTTTTGGTCTTTGGAGACCAACTACAAGTGAAAGTCCTATATCCTTTAATTCCAACTTTTAAGGGTCAGAATTATCATTGTTTAAGTCTCAAGATGAGGACAACATTCAAGTCTCAAGAATTGTGGGACTTAGTACCAAATGACTTTAAGGACTCAAATTTGGAGGCACCAAGCCAACAGATGCAAGAGACTCGCAAGGACACAAAGAGCTTCTTCCTTGTCTAACAAGTTCTTGATAAGGAGATGTTTTCCTGAATTACAGCAACTTCAGCTTTCAATCAAGTATGGGAGATTTTAAAGTAAGAGTATATGATGATAAAAAGGTAATTGTCATTAAGTTGCAAACTCTTCTATGTGATTTTGAGGCATTAGCAATGAAGAAGAATAAAACTTTATGAAATTTCATGTTTAGAGTGTTTTCTTTTGTTAATCATATGAAGTCTTATAGTGAGAATATCAATAGTAAAACTATTCCGAGTAAAGTATTGAGGAATTTAACTTCGAATTTCGATCTTATGGGCTACCCAAAATTGATGATCTTAGTTTATGTGAATTATGCATTTGCAAGAAACAAAGTAGAAAATCTTTTCCTATAAACAAGTCTCAGAAGATTTCACATTATTTTGAATTGGTGTGTACAAATATTTGTGATCCAATAAGTGTGGAGTCTTCGAGTGGAAGAATATATTTTTGTTGTTTATTAATAACTATAGTAGCATAAGTTTAGGTAGGTTTATTTCTTAAAATACAAATCAGAAACCTTGTAGTGTTTCAATAAATTCAAGGCTCTGATGGAGAATCAAAGTAGGTATCATTTTAAGGTATTCACAAGATCATATGGAGAATGGTATTCACAGGGAGCTGTTTGCACCACATAGACTGAAGTATAATGGTGTAGCTAAATATTATTAGATCGTGGTTAGAATGACATGGAACATAATGATAGGAAGTGGTGTTCCAAAGAATTTTGGGTTGAAAGTGTTGCAACTGTTATGTATCTCTTCAATATTTCACTTCTCGATAGTCATGGATTAAACTCCATATAAAGTGTGGAAGAGTAAGAAGCCGTGGGTAAAACACTTTAAAATTGTTTGTTGTATAGCTTTTGCTTTAGTTACTTCTCTATCTCGTAGTAAACTTGATGAAATATCATAAAATGTATTTTTGTTCGGTATTGCACCAAATCTAGGGCATATAGTATATATCCCAACAAGTGGTGAGGTGATTATTATTAGGGCTGTTAGGTTCAATGAAGAACATAATTAGATTTGGAACAACGACAACACAATGCCAACAAATCCTGTAATTTAAAAAAACCCATTAGACAACTTTACAATAATAACAGAACCTACTGCACCTATAACTCTAAGTGCCCATTTGAGGGCCAGCAGCTCATCTTCATCTCCAAATAGCAACAGTAGTTCATCTTCAATAAACTCTTCTCTAGGCTCTTATTTTAAGACACTACCACCAAAATGTAGATCCTTGAGTGAAATTTATGCTTCTTGTAGTTTTGCTTTGTATGCTACTGTTAGAGATACTGCACTATCTGGGTTTATTTGTTCATTATCTTCAGAGAGCTCTTATCCTCAGTTAGTTTGTTAGCTATATTTTACGATAATATTTATATCTATCTTGTACTGATACTTCGACAGATTCTTGTAGCAACTTTGTATATATATATTCATACCACAGTGATCAATGTAATCAATCAAGAAAATCATTTCAACTTTATTTTCTTATGTGGTATCAGAGCCAAAATATGGCAACTCAAGAAAACCAACAATTGTTTTCGTCTTCTTCTCCTATGACTGCAGATGCATCTCTTTCTACTAACCTCTCTAATTCCCTTTCCAATGCTCTCACCCTTTCTTCTCCCTTGTTGTCCACCACGTTACCCTATGCTCAGCTTTAGCTTTCAATTAAACTCAAACCAATAAACTTTCTTGCTTGGAAAACACAATTTCAACCAATCATCAAGTGCTACAATCTTACCAATCACATTGATGGCACACCATCACCACAACCTCTTATCACAAATCCTACGACCAACGCTTTAGAAGCAAATCCTCTGTATCTGAAATGGATGCAAGAAGACCAACTGTTATTAAGTTGGATCTTATCATCTCTCACTGAAGAGATTTTTCCATATGTTACTGGTATCAACATGACTTTTGCTGCTTGGCAATCTCTTGCTCAATCATTTGGTGCAGGTAATAGTGTAAGACGTGTGCAATTACTTATGGCTCTACAAAATATGTCTCCTGAAAATAAACCCATGTCCCAATTTCTTCGTGAAGCCAAATCTATCTTTGATGATCTTACCGCTACTGGAATTCCCATCACTCCTAATGAATTTAATGCTAACATTTTTCGCCTATTGCCTACAGAGTATCATCCCGTTGTTGCTTCTCTCTCAGCTAAGAAAAATTAGGTATCTTTTTCCGATCTCTCTGGACGGCTTATTGCTCATGAAATTTTGTTGAACAATACTAGGAAACCATCTTTTATCATTGCCAACATAGCACGACATAACACTTCACCTGGCAAGCCATTTCACTCCAACTTCAACAATCAACCCAAAGGCAACACCAATACCACCAATAACAACAAAGGAAGAAAGCCATGGTATCCTAATCCCTGTCAGATATGCAACCTCAATAATCACCAGGCTAAGTGGTGTTATAGGCGCTATGAGCAACACTCGAAAAAAAATAACTGCTAATGTAGCCACTGCTTCCCCGGCATCTACCAATGACTGGTTTCCTGACACTGCAGCGTCTTATCACATGACTCCCGACTTGACTGCCCTTCAAATCTCTGAGGAGTACAAGGGTCCTGACAAAGTAACTATAGGTAATGGGATTGGTTTGCCTATTCACCATGTTGGACACACAACTCTCACCTCTGCTACGAATCAATTTCATCTGAAAAATGTTTTGCATGTGCGCACTTTACAACAACAGTTACTTTCGGTTCATAAATTTGCTACCAACAATCATTGCTCATTTAAATTTGATTCCAATGGCTTTTCTGTAAAGGATCGGAGAAGTAAACAGGTCTTGTTCAGTGGACCAGTGGAGGATGGTGTTTATAAACTTCCAGAGCAGCGTGACACTCCATCCTTAGCAATTGTCGTGCTTTTCAGGTTGTTAAGTATTCAGATCCAGGTTGGCATTCGAGGCTTGCTCATCCACAGCAGTCTATAGTTTCTTTCATTATTAAGCAATTTCAATTACCTAGCAGGTCAATAAATGTCTCTCGCAGTCTATGTGAGGCATGTTGTTTAGGAAAACACAGTAGGATTCATTTGTCACCTGCTGGCACAGTAGCAAGCAAACCTTTAGAATTAGTTCATGGAGATGTTTGGGGCCCTGCTCCAACTGTTTCTTTTTATAGTGATAGGTATTTTGTTCTTTTTGTGGATGATTTCTCTCAATATTGCTGGTTGTTTCCCATAAAACAGAAAAGTTTTGTATTGCCAACATTTATTAAATTTCAAAAACTTGTGGAACGACAATATAACGCTAACATTCTAACGTTTCAGTTCGACTGGGGTAGGGAAGTCAGATCACTCAATAGCTACTTTAAAGACAAAGGGATTCAACATCGCATTATTTTTCCTTATAAACATGAACAGAACGGGGTTGTAGAGAGGAAAATCAGGCACTTGGTTGATACTTGCTTAACTTTGCTTGCTCATTTTGCAGTGCCTTCAAAATTCTCGAATTTTGCTTTGTACACCGTTGCCTTCTTAATTAATCATCTGCTTACTCCACTTTTACATCAACCCACATCTTTTGAAAAATTACACGGGACAACACCAGACTACTCATATCTTCGTGTGTTTGGTTGTACTATGTATCCATTGTTGAGACCATATAACGCTCACAAATTCTCTTATAGGACTGCTGCATGTGTCTTTCTTGGCTATGCTAAAGATCATCATGGTTATGTTTGTTTTAATTCCACAGATCAACAGTTATATTTAAGTCGACATGTTCGTGTTGATGTGAGCCGATTCTTATACAAAGAACAAATATCTTCTACACGTTCCATATTGGGCTCTCCTCCTGAATCGTTTGATAGTGGTCCTTGGCTCACACTTCTAGCGTCATTTTCTACACTAGCTACACCAACACCTTCTTCTATCCCGGCCTATGATAGTGCTTCAACATCACCACTGCTCCCCGAACCAGTAGCACCTATTCCTACTGATTCATCTATGCCTACAGACACTCTAGAGTCCCCCTCAATGCCTCTGGATAGTTCCCCTCCTAAGCAGCATCTCCAAGGTCGCACCCATCCCATGGTGTTGCGTCCTAATCCAAAGCCTAAGAAATTAGCCTACATGACCACTACGATTAGTTCTTCTACCATAGCCACAAGTGAACTTGAACCTACTTGTTACACTAAGGCGCTAAAAATTCCAACATGGAGAGAGGCCATGAGTGCTGAAATCACTGCATTACTTCAACATGGCATATGGGATTTGGTTCCACGACCTCATAATGGCAATGTCATTGGTTGTAAATGGGTGTTTAGGGTCAAACATAAAGTTGATGGGAGTGTGGAGTGCTACAAAGCCAGATTGGTGGCTAAGGGCTTCAATCAAATTGAAGGAGTTGACTATGATGCCACTTTCAGTCCGGTTGTAAAGCCTACTACAGTCAAGATCCTTCTCTCCTTAGCAGTATCCTAGAATTGGCGCTTGCGACAATTAGACATTTCTAATGCTTTCTTAAATGGTCACCTTGATGAAGATGTTTACATGGCTCAACCACAGCGCTTCATTGACCAAACCAATCCCTCATATGTCTGTAAACTAAAGTGTTCCATCTTTGGTCTCAAGCAGGCACCTCGCTCTTGGTACAACAGACTTAGCTCTTTCCTGCTCACCATAGGATTTAAAGGCTCTCACACTGACTCATCTCTCTTTATTCAACATCACGAGACCACTGAGCTCTATCTTCTTGTCTATGTAGATGACATCATCATCACGGGGAATAATGATCATGCTATTCAAAATTGCATAAATCAACTATCTACTGAGTTCAGATTGCGTGACTTGGGCAAATTGACATATTTTCTTGATGTGGAAGTTCTCTATCTTCCTACCGGTATTTTATTATCTCAACAAAGGTACCTTTTGAATCTTCTACACTCAACGAAAATGGATAGGGCAAGCCCTGTTCATTCTCCCATGGCAGCCTGCTTTGATGTTCAACTAATCGATGATGAACCTATGCTTGATCCGCAATTATACAGACGCACTGTGGACACTCTCCAGTATGCTTCTTTAACTAGACTTGATATAGCCTTCACGGTCAACAAACTATGCCAATTCTTATCTGCGCCAATAACAATCCACTGGCAGGCATGCAAACGTGTTCTCAGATATATTCGGGAAACAGTATCACATGGCTTGCTGATCACACCATCGACTACGACCATATTATACGCATTTTGTGACGCTGATTGGGCAGGCGACAAAATTGATAGACAATCCACTAGTGGTTTTGTTGTATACTTGGGACACAATTTAATCTCCTGGTCTGCCAAGAAACAATTGACTGTCTCCAGATCATCTACAGAGGTAGAATATCGGTTAGTGGCGAACACTACTGCTGAAATCATTTGGATACGATCCCTTCTTCACAAACTTAACCAGCCTTTGAACACCCCCACTATCATTTGGTGTGAAAATGTTGGTGCTTCATATCTTGCTGTCAATCCATGCTTCAAGGCTAGAACCAAACATATCGAAATTGTCTTCCATTTTGTCAGGGAACAAATCAAGGAAGGCACTATTTCAGTTCAATTCTTCTCATCAATGGATCAAATTGCAGATATATTTACTAAACCGCTGTTCATTGGTCACTTTCAGAACATCAAAAACAAGCTAATACTCCTTGCCAGGGATCCTTCGCTTGAGGGGGGGTGTTAGAGATACTGCACTATTTGTGTTTATCTGTTCATTATCTTCAGATAGCTCTTATCCTCAGTTAGTTTGTTAGCTATATTATAATATTTATATCTATCATTTACTGATACTTCGACATATTCTAGTAACAGCTTTGTATATATATGTTTATAACACAGTGATCAATGAAATTAATCAAGAAAATCATTTCAACTTTATTCTCTTATAAATATCATTTGTAGGTGTTGGAGATGATCTATCCAGGTCTTACTAAACACAAGAACATATTTCCCAAAGTGTTGTTGAAATACCTCATTCATTAATGCTTGGAATATGCTTGAGGCATGGGTTAGGTCAAATGGCATAACCAAAAGTTTTAAATGCCTATAGTGTATTCAAAACGTCATGTTTCTTTATTTTAAAAGGATCCACCTGAATTTGATGATATCCAACGCTAAGGTTCAACTTGGAATCAGGTAACTCTTCCAGAAGCTCATCAATTATTGGAATAGGAAACTTATCCTTTATGGTTTTAGCATTTAAAGCCCTGTAATCCATATAAAATTTGCAAGAATTATCAACTTTGGAAACTAGTAGAATAAGAGAGGAATAAAGAGATTGGCTAGGTATGATAATTTCACATTTCAACATCTCTCTGCATTGCTTTTCTATCTCATCTTTGTGTGTGTTTGGGCATCGGCAAAGGTATACCACAACTGGTCTAGGTCCAAGTTCCAAAAGAATTTTGAGATCATAAATATATATATAAGTGGTAGGCTTGAGGGTTCTTGAAACAAGATACACCAAAGATAAACCCAACACTATATCAAACCCTTCCAATGCAAAAATAAAGAAATCCACCAAAGATTTTTGTCCATTCAACCAAATGGGTATTTCTTGGCATTGACTTGAACAAATGAGCATACTACCATTAGCCACCTTGTCCTGCATTTGTCTAGTTTGTTTCCTTGCAATCCTCATTTTATTTATAGCCATTGTGGCCTTTAGCGTTGTGGCGGGATATATATTCGGGAAGGTCATAGAACCAGGGCAAGCCTATAACAATTAGTAGATCTCTTAGGTTGTGAAGCTCCACTTCCACTGTAAGGTAATCATGAAGTCCATAGATGAACATTTCAACTTCTTTTTTTGAAGTACACGACTTAGCCCTAACCATAAATTGCTCAAAGCAACACTAATATTCCTATTTGCCTTAATTCTCTTAATTTGTTACTTTAAAGTGTAGGAACAAAACAAAGATGACTTTGTTACTTGAGTTCCTCCCACGTAATGCTAGGCCAAACTCAGTCTAGCTTTAGGAACCAAACCTAGGCTTCATCATCCAAATGGCAAGATGCAATTCCCACCTTCTCCTTCTGTATCACTTTTTGATGGCAAAAATACAAGTCACAATGACTTGACCATGCCAAGGGGTCTTGTTTCCCATTATAAATTGGGAAATCCACCTGTAGGAATCTTGGATGGGTTATTGTCAATGGTCTACACCATTACAGCTTATTCTCTCAAGATTTGGTTGACATTGCTAACTTATCTCCTTCTAAACGAGCAACAGTAAGGTCACGAGACGCAACCACTGGTGTTTCTCCTCGCTTGGTCCTGCGTTGGGGGTTATCACTGGGCTCTCTTCGTTTCTTCTGTTGCGGTTGGCTTCCTTCTTGTGGGTTCATAACTCCATGATTTTTATTGAAGATCTCCTCGCTGGTTCTAGATCAACCCTATGGGGTGTAAGAAATCCAGGGGCCTTGACATTACTACCTAATGTCTCAACGCCCTAGTGGTATTTTGACAACAGATTGAGGGAGGTACAAGGGCTTCAAGTTCTTTGGGCATCCGAGTGCAATGTACTTCTGGTAAGGTTCCTCCTTCCACCTTACACTCTGTGATTGTGGTCCCTCAGCTGGGGGATGACGTAGCATCCATAGCTGAGGAGGAAATTGATTTAGGAAGCTCTGATACAGTGGAGGACTGGGAGGAGGAGGAAGGTTCGATCAGTCATTCTCCTTCATGCCAGTCACAAGAGCAACTTGCCCACCAGGTGTTTGAGAATTTGCCCCAGCAGACTCTAGGAATTTGTGGTAGTAAATCTAGCATAGCACTAGACACTTCGGATCAGCTCTTGGGTAGTCTGCCCTCTCGGGGCCAGGGTGAATAGCAAGGGCAACAATCTCCTGGCAGGCGTGAGGGGGGTCCGAAGGCATCCTATGCCAGCCTTTTTTGTGATAACCAAGAGCTTCATAAGGGTATGTCGTTAGGTTTCTTAGAAGTGGGAGAGGAAGTGGTTTTTGATGCAACCAAATGCCTGCCTGTGGATCAACAGTTCGGCTTTTGCCTAGTGGGATGTTTTGCGGGGCAGTTTTTGGGGATGAAAGCGATTGAAGGCTTAATGCATAAATGGGAGGTTAAATGTCAGCTTATCCCCCACAATTGGGCTGGATTATCTTCCAATTTAACAATGATGAAGATCGGATGAGTGTCCTCTCGGGGGGTCCTTATATCCTTTATGGGAAAACATTGTTGCTTAAGGAGCTCTCTTCGGAATTCATGTTTGATCGTCAAGAGTTTTTGGCGGTTCCCCTTTAGTTGTAATTACCCAACGTTCCTTTGGCTTTTTGGCATGAGCGTGGGCTCTCCAAGTTGGGCTCCCGTCTAGGCTATACAATGTGTACGGATAAAATTACCCACTTGCGCTCATGGTTAGGTTATGCTCAATTTCTTGTTGAAGTGGATATCTCTAAGCCACCTATCTCCCATTTTGATGTATGCCTCCTGTCTGGAAAGCGATATACTCAGCTTGTGACTTATGAATCCTACCCTTCATATTGTTGTCACTATAAAAAGAATGTCCGCCATTCTCCGTTTCTTTGTAAAGGAAAGGCACAAGAGTTGATTGGGGCACGCGGTTCCACTTCGACTGAACAGGGTGAGCAGGTTCCTCATGTTGGCAAGGGCAAGGTTGCTTTTAAAAGCCTTCCTACCGGGGGTGGGAAGAGGAGGGTGGAAGGGGCAGATAAGGTTCCTCTTCCAGCTCTTTCACTGTCCCAATCTACACCTGAATCTGCTGGAATTGCTGTGCCGCTGTGTGAATGGATGGTGGTTTATGGGGTGGAGTCTACTAGAGCTCCTTCAACTCTGACTGAGCAGGTTCAGCACTCACCCCCCCCCCACATGCGCCTAGGAGAACTGACCCCGCAGACCTTATCTTAGCTGCAACCACTCTTAATTCACCTTCAGTGGCTGTAGGGCTGTCTCAGTTAGACGGGGACCCGATCGTGGATAAGAATCAGTCTAGTGGTGTTGCTGCTTCTTTGGAAGGTAATACCGTCCACCAGTAGGTGCCTAAGGCTAACAGGGGCTTCTCAGCCTATGCAGGACTCCATCTGACCAGCGTACGGAATCGGGGTATTTTAAGGGTAAAGGTGTTGCAGGAAAATCTGTTAGTCAGTTGGGTGGGGCTTGGTTTGGTAGAGGCGTTGGGGGCTCTAAGCTGAGAGGCTGGGGACTTTTACGTGTAGGCGGGCGAAACAATATTGAGACGTAGAAAGGAGTTGGAGAGTCTCGCCTTCCTAATCCTAAATCATGAAGTTATTATGCTTCCACGTCTGGGGCCTCAATTCTGCCCCGAGACAACAGAGTGTTGCCTCGCTCCTGAGGCAGCACTAGTGTCGGATTGCTGGTTTGGTGGAGACCAAATTTTCAGAGTCAAGCCTTCAGCTTATGATGGAGCTTCGTTTTAGGATTGGTAGTCTAGCCATAACTTTGATCACCATCTTGATGAGCATATGTGTATTATCTGGGACCCTCAGTATTATGTTTCAACTGTCCTGGCTATTGGGGATCAGTTCATTCATGTCCATGCCCTCTGCAAGATCACTCAGTTTTCATTCTTGGCTTCTTTTGTGTATGGCTTGTATCGGGTACCTGAACGGAGAAGCTTGTGGCACTCGCTCCGATGCCTTGTTTCTGACCGAGTGCAGCCTTGGCTAATCTTGGGGGACTTTAACTATGTGTGCTCGACTCAGGAATGTCTAGGTTGCCAACCCCCTTCGGCATACTTTCTCAAGGTTCTGTTGGATTTTTGGGTTTCTCTTGGGCTAGAGGATGTGACTAGTTGGGGGGAATTTTTCACGTGAAATAGAAATTTGCTCTGGGCCAAACTTGATCGGGTCCTTGGTAATCAAACCTGGAGCTCGACTGCTTTCCATTGTGTCTCTCATTTCTTACCTATGCGCCTTGACTAGGATCATTGCCCCTGTGTGGTGGATATTAGCCATGTAGAGGTGGGAGGTCGTAAGCTGTTTAAGTTCTTTAATATGTGGCTCACCCATCCTCATTTCTCCTCTTTTGTAGAGAGTGCCTGGGATAGGCCGTTGGAGGGTTATGCGCAATTTATATTGTGTCGGAAGCTACAGGGGTTAAAAGATAGTCTTAAGCAGTTTAACTCTCAGGCTTTTGGGCACATATCGGCCAAGGCTCGAACTGTGCAAGAGGCTTTTCAACATGCTTATGATATGTCGCTCAGCCATCCAAATGATGTCGCGTTAAGGAAATGAGTGTGTGTCAGAAGTTGATGAATTTCCTTACTAAGGCGGAAAGATTATTCTTTCAGCAAAAGGCAAAATGTACCCACCTTATGGAAGCGGATCAGAGTACTAAATATTTCCATGCTATTGTAAACAAGCGGGGAAAACAGAATACTATTACTCACCTTGTTAAAGAGGATGGTACTGTCACCTCTTCCTTATCGGAGGTCGCTTCTTGTTGTGTCCAGTTTTACCAAGGTCTTCTGGGGTTTGCTGACTCTCTCGACCCCCTTGATGAAGATGTTATCCGCATGGGTCCCCGCCTTGATGAGTTAGCCCAGCAGTCACTTACTTCTCTTGTTGGAGAGGCAGAAATAAAGAAGGCCTTATTTGATACTGGGGACAACAAAGCCCCAAGTCTGGATGGGTATTCTTCAGCCTTCTTTAAGCACCAGTGGGACATGGTGGGTTTTGACCTCATTCGGGCTGTTCAGGAATTTTTTACTTTGGGTAAGCTCCTCAAGCAACTCAACCATGCCACTCTCACTCTTATCCCGAAGTCCTCCTTAGCTAATTCCATTTCAAATTACCGACCGATCGCTTGCCTTAATATGGTCTACAAGATTATTACCAAGATCTTGAATGAGCGGATGCAGCAGATGGTGGGTCCGATAGTTGATCCTGCTCAGGCAGCGTTTATTTCAGGGCGACACATGCTGATAATGTGTTCTTGGCCTAGGAACTAGTACGTGGATATACCAGGAAACGGATCTCTCCCCGGTGTATGCTTAAGGTAGATATCACCAAAGCCTATGATTCTCTAGATTGGGGTTTTTTGGAGCATATGCTATTGGGTCTCAGCTTTCCTCCACTTTTTATTAGGTGGGTGATGAAGTGTGTGACAACTGCGTCCTACTCCATCTCTATAAATGACTCCTTGTATGGTAAGTTTAACGGTCGTTGGGGCCTTCGCCAAGGTGACCCAATGTCACCGACTATTTTCCTCCTTGGCTTGGAATACTTTTCGCGGCTTTTGAAACTCCGCACTGCTGCTTCTTAGTTTCACTTCCATCCGAAGTGTCGAAAAATTGGGGATCACCTACTTTGTTTTTGCCGATGATCTGATGCTATTTGACCGGGGTGACCAGTCCTTTTTTTTGTGTTCTAACAGATGCACTGACTGATTTACAATGAGTTGCGAGCCTTCGGGTGAATCTTGCTAAGTCCAATATCTACCTTGCGGAGGGTGATGGCTATGAGAAGGAAAGCCTTCGATAGATAGTGGCATTTCCCTTGGGGGAGTTCCCTGTGCGATACCTAGGGATCTCCCTTGCCCCTATGAGGGTGTTGGTCGCTCAGTTTTCTGTTCTCCTTGATGTAGTTGAGCGCTACCTTCTTGCTTGGCGGGGCCGGTCCCTTTCTTATGCGGGATGTGCTGAACTTATTAACTCCATTATTCAAGGAGTTCTTGCTTTTTGACTACAATCCTTCCCGATCCCCATTACCATTTTGGATCGGATTACCTCAATGTGCATACTCTTTTTTTAGGGAGGGCATCATTTTCGGGTTGCTTGGGACACCGTCTGTACCCCTAAGGCGGAAGGAGGACTGGGATTAAAAAATGAAAAGATCTGGAATAATGCCCTCTTAGCTAAAGTACTGTGGAATATCCATGCTAAAGTAGATTCGTTATGGGTGAGTATTTACGGGGGAGGTGTATTTGGGAGTGGCATCCTCACAGCCGGAATTCACAGTTGATGAAAAAGCTAGTTTCTATCCGAGATATGCTAGTAGTCAGAAGTGGAGATATTGACGATGCTATTAGAGGAATCTAGGCCTCATGTATTGATAATCGACCATCCTCGAAATGACTTTATGATCTCTTTTGGGTGCCTCTGTCGTACAAACCTTGGATGGCGTTTATATGGAAACGCTACATTCCACCTAAGTTTTCCTTCATTGTGTGGCTAAGTATCAAGGGGAGATTACCCACGAAAGATAACTTGCATTTCTTAGAGATTGATCAAATGTGTGGTTTTTGTCGATCTTCAGAGGAGACGATCCCGCACCTATTTTTTGCCTATCCTGTCACTAATACTATTTGGGCCACCATTTGTAGCTGGCTTGGGATCCCGCAAACCATGACTACCCTCCCTAATGCTCTCAAATGTCTTCGCAAAGACTATCCGGGTGCTTTCATCAAGAGTAAATTGGTTAGACTTGCTTTTATGACCATTGTCTACATGATTTGGAAGAGTCGCAATGCGATTCAAATGGAGGGCAAGTTGGTCATCGGGGCGGCTGTGGTGGTGATCATCAAAACTTCCATATATCATATTCTTTATCGCCTTTATCCCCCGAAGCTTATTATGTTTTGACTAGTGGGGTGTCTTTTGCTCCTGGGTTGTGGTGCTCTTATGCTACATAGAGGATTTTTCCGTGTAGATACTGGTTTGGTTTATGATGCAGGTGCTAACTAGTGCGGGCTGTTATGCTTTGTTATGTTTGAACTGGTTGCCTTTATGGGAGGCTGTTTTTTTTTACTTCCTTTTTGTGGCCTTTTTGTTTTGTTTCTATAGTGGCTGGGCAAACTGTGCCGTTGGTTCTTTCTCGGGGGCTCGTTGTCTTCCTGGGATTCCCATAGCAAACAGGCACTGATTTAGCATCTACATGGTTTGGGAATCTTTAGAAACTTATAGCTAGCAGTTTGGGAGGTTGTTCTGTTTGTGTATTGGTTTATTGCAGGTTTACTTGTATGGGTGGGAGGTTGGAGACAGGTAGCACGTTACTCAAAATGCCTCGGCTGCTGGATCATTGGCCTGCTCTGAGGCTTTCTCCCTAGCCTCAAGATCCTCTCACCTCCGGGCCTGGCATTTTCTACTGGGACTCTGTTGCTTGAAATGTCATTATAGCTCTGTAAAACCTTTTTTTAGGGTATTGAAATGTAAATGACGAAATTTTTTTGTATGAAATGTATTCAAGAGAATGATGTAGTAATGATACACTCAAGTCTTATGATATTCGCAAGAGGTTGGGTTCTGAAAACAGGTCCCAGCATTCATACCAAGGTACAGTCTCTAAATTTGTTATGTAAATTTTGTAGCAAGAGTCATTAGTAAAAAAACCCCTTGGTATTGGCTAGCTAAGTGATTATGTTCTCTTTGTGCAAATAATGGAGTTGCGGTAGATACATTAATAAAGAAGAGGAATCTTTAAAATTACAATGCCATTCTCTATACTATATGAGTGATGAAACTCTAGCATTTATAGGAATTCTATTTCTTAAAAAAAGGATGTCATTCCTCAAGATTAATGGACTAAGATCATTCTAGTTTTCATGCAAGAATTAAATATTTTCCTGATTCTCCTATTTGTGTTTGATCCAAAGGTATAAGAGATTTCTCAATTTTAGCATATAGAAGAAGTACCAAGAATGTTCCATTTTTCTTTCCAACAAAATTTTGATTTTTAAGATATAATTCGTCAATCCATTTAATACACAAAGATCCTTTCTCAATGTGTAGCCTCCAAATCCTTTTAATCAAAAGAAATTTTTGCATAAGAGAAATATGAATAATTCCTAAACCCCCTTCTTCTTTGGGGTAGATATCTCCTTCCATTTGACCTTTACTGTTGGGCGCCCTTTCAGGAATCCAACTTTTACTTTGATACCACAAATGTTGGGCGCCCTTTTGGGAACCCAACTTTTTGCGAATATCATAATACTTAAGCGTGTGATCCTGTAGGGTTATTTCCAAAAACCCTCATTAGGCATCATCGCACAAGAGTGATGTGCCCATGACAATCAAACATCAAAACAAACTTATTACCTTAATGTTGGATCCTATCTCTGAATGTGAAGTCCAACTCTTGCTGAAAGATCATAAGACTCTCCTATCTTTACTTCATCATACTCGTTAATAGAATACATACAATTAATCATCATCATTACATTTCAATACCTTCAAAACAAAAGGGTTTTTACAAAGATATAATGGCTTTTCAAGCCGACTTACAACATAATCCGAAAACGCAAAATACCAGATAAGCAAATTCGGAGTGATGCCTTGACTCTCTTTCACTCCATCTCTTGCTCATGACCTAGAGGTGGGACAGAAGGGGGTGAGCTTTACGGCTCGTGGGTAACATGCTTATAACCAAGAAACAAGCAAAAACCATTCAAAAAGTTCGTTCTCATAGAAAATTCTTATTGAATCATAAAACATATGTTTCTCAAAATTCTTGTCATGTAATTAAAATCACCACAGCACAATTCATAACACATAAACACATTAAATGGCTCGAGGGTTCCGTGGAACAAAACAAAGAAACCGAAGTTTACTTCATGAACGAAATGAGTCCACTTTTCAGATCTCGTGGGCCACAAGCGGGCAGTCGGGAGAAGGCTTTATGTCGACGTGCATGTCACTACGAAACGATTCCTCTCTCGCCCAAACAAAGCACATACGCAATGCTCAAAACCATTTTATTAAAATGAAATGCTTTCATACTTTTCATGTTCTTTTTCTTCTTTCCATTCAAATCAAAATGCCATGACACAATTCCATGGCATAACATGTTCATATATCACAATGCATTTTTGCATATTCACAACAATTCAAATCCAATCCATGAAGCATAAACACACATATAGGCAAATTCTTTAAATCATTTGAAAACAGTGTATGCACATTTATGAAGTACTTGAAATCATTTTACTCTCTTGATTTGGGAAAAACTTTAATGGCTCATTATTTAATTATAAACATGAAACCCACCTGATTTCCTTGCTTATAGGCTTGCTCAAAATAACTCTCCTCTTGTTCCTCTTGTCTGTCCGATCCCTTTATGCAATAACAAAAATCCCACTCATAAGGATTTTCAATTGAAAATTCCTCAAAGCACAATCACTAAAATTGGTTCGAAAATAGTTAAACCCAAGCATTTTCTAAACTCCATGAACTAAAATCCTTCTAAAAATCCAAAAGGTTTAAAATTATCTTACCTTCATTCTTCACCAAATGAAGAGACTCTTAGCTCAAAGGGAAGCTCTTCTCTTCCTCTACTTGTTTCCTTTCTTGATCAACTCCGAAATCTCTCTTGTTGGCTAGGGAAATTGAAACCCTAGCTTGTTTTCTCTTCTTTCCCTCTTTCTCTTCTTCTTTTTGTCCTTCTCTCTCTTTTTCATGACATTCTCTCTCTTTTCTCTAGAATTTTCGTTCTTCTCTTCTACTTCTCCGCCCATTTATATTTGTCTTCTTTATTTATAGGCAAGACAACACTTCTTCTTCCAATTATGCCCTTAATGAGTTCAAAAAGTCCATTTTATCCTTCCTTATAGGCTTATGTCCTTTTTAAACTTAAGTGTCATGCAAAAAACACCATTAAACATTCTAACATAACATGTTCTTCTAGAAAAATCTTCTCTATTGTCTTACGTTTCCAATGACACCAAAAGCATTCAATTTGGTTAAGTAGTGTGAAAGTTATGCTCCAATGTCTCTGGACTGCTTTTATTCCGAGACAATACCCTATACTCAACTTCCATCCAAAAATTGAAACTCTTAGAGTCTAATTCAGAATCTGATTTCTTCATATAATTTGTATCCCTATGTTTTTAGTTTACTAAAAATAAAAAATCATCTCACTTGGATCTCTATAGGTCAAGATATCATCAAAATATTGAAGCCTGTTCAGTAGAACATCCAACTCATATTCTTTCAACTAAATGCCTCATTTTCGTTCAATAAATATTTTTCAAATAAATTCAGAATACTACCAATTTTTGTGGAGAGGTATAAAAATTCAATAGGAGTCTATTACTTCAAGAATCACTTCATTCGGAGGTCGGATGACGAAGTTATGGCTAAAAGAATCCAACATGTTTATGTCCTTAATCCATTTGTACCTCTCTTGGCACAATTGCCATAACTTTTTCTACAAAAGTCGGATTAAGTTCGTTCTTGGACATTTTGAAAGAAAACTTTTAGATCTACAACTTTTATGAAGACCACAAAGTGAGATTCTGCCTTTAAAAGGATCAAAAATAAGACAGAAGATGACAATACAAACTAAGACGATGATTAGTAACTTCGTCATAGTTTTGATGAACAGTACTTCGTCTGAGTTTTGATGAACAGTACTTCGGCTTACTTTCAGATGAATAGTACTTTGTCTTACTTTCGGATGAACAGTACTTCGTCTTAGTTTTGATGAACAGTATTTCGTCTTACTTTTGATGAACAGTACTACGTCTTACTTTCGGATGAACAGTACTTCGTCTTACTTTTGATGAACAATACTTCGTCTTACTTTTGATGAACTGTAGTTCGTCTTACTTTTGGATGAACAGTACTTCATCTTACTTTTGATGAACAATACTTTGTCTTACTTTTGGATGAACAGTACTTCGTCTTAGAATGTACAGTACTAAGATGAAGCAACACTGCAACTTGTAATGCTCATATCTCTCAACTCCGATATCCAAAATTTACAAACTTTATACCGTTGGAAAGCTGGAAAGATCATCT
>JANVCQ010522226.1:0-17627 GCA_025531925.1 Erythroxylum plowmanianum | reverse complement strand
TGCTTCTTGATCTTGAAAGAAACGGTTAATCAGTTGAGTTCTGTAACTAACTCAAACTGACTCTTGCGTCTACTTTTCTTTCTGCGTCTGCTTTTCTATTCTTCGTCTGCTTTCTCATTCTGCGTCTGTTTTCATTCTGCGTCTGCTTTTCTATTCTTCGTCTGCTTTCATTCTGCGTCTGCTTTTCTATTCTTCGTTTGTATTTTTGTCGTTTGTATCTCTGTGTCTGTATTTGCGTCTGTATGACTTCGTCTGTCTGACTTCGTCTGTCTGACTTCTCTTTTTATTGATTCTCTTTGTTATACATCAAAATCATATCTAAGTAAAGTCATTTGGACTTAACAAATATTTAATATATACTTCTTGCTTAATCACTTTGATATTTTAAAGGCTTTTTATAAAAAAATGCATTTATATTTTAGCTCATTGCCTAAGTTTTTTTAGTCACTAAAAGGAATTAAGGTTTTGATTTTAAAGAAAAGGAAGATCTTTAAAACATACATTTGGGTACATTTAAAGAAATGCTTTAACTCAATTTTGCATTAGAAAGATTAAGTTTACCCATTTAAAGACATTAGAATAATATGTCCATTTAGATTCCTCCACTTTTTCTCTTTTCCTTTGTCGACCACCTATTTTGACCTTTTTCTCTTTTTAGTTCTATATAACGTAAGGCTTGTTGCCTCAGTTGTTAAATCTTTGATAAATGCTAGGTGCTTGTTTAAGTCCAAAGGGTAATACATTTCATTGAAAGTGTTTTTGAGGTGGACAAGTAAAAGCAATAAGTGGTTTAGTATTTTCATGTAATCTTAATTGCCGATATCTTGATTTGGCATCTAAGGTAGTAAACCAATTATGTCCTTTTAATTTATTAATGATATAATCTTTTCGAGGTAATTTATATGCATCACCTATAGTTGCTTCATTTAATTTTTTGTAATTAATTACCATTCTTCGTTTTCCTCTTTTTTGTTCAGAATGATTATTTACATAAAAAGTAGGAGCTGAATGTTTACTAGTACTTAGGGAAATTAATTTTTTGTCTACGAGTTCGATACATTCAGTAATAAATTCTTGAACATCTTGTTAAGTATAAGGAATGTTGTTTCGAATGTTGATTTCTTGAGAGGGATCTTTTAATTTTATTTCAATAAGTTGAGAATTATTATTTTTAATTGGATCTAAGGGATTTTCGCTACAAACAATTTCTAATAATGTTTCTATTTCGGTTTGAATAGATATATTATTGAGAAGATAGAATTGTACGTGATCTAATTTATCAGTTAAGAGTTTTATTTTTTGATAATAAGTCATATGATATATAGGGATTTTAAGGATAATTGCTTTTTGGTTTAATGATTTTTGGTTTAAATTATACTAGAGAAAAACGTAAAAAAGAATAACAGTATAGTTATCAATGGGAAAATCCAGTCGAAATAGATAATCTAAATCAATCAGGTTATTATAAAAAAGGAAGTAAGATAAGAAAATTTCCTTCTGAATATACACCAAAACACGTAACATTAGGTCCAGATGCAGTTCTTAATCTAGATAGTGTTAGCACTAGAAAAGTTATTACAAGAATGGGCAAATAAATTACAATTAATAATTCAAATTGAAAAAACATTTGATAGTTTAGAGGATAAAACATTATTATGGAATTATGTTACATATAAAAACATCTGGAGTTGTATTAGACTTCCTTTTAGATAATGAAGAAAGAATAAAAAATTCCCTTGATTGTCAAACCACTGTAAATAATGTACGCACTTTTCAAGTAATACTCCAATTAATTTATAAAGAGTTTATAGGTAAAGATGTCACTTCATATCAACAAGAAATTGAAAATGAAGAAAGACAAGCAGCCTTATGGCATTTAAATAATATACGAATTTGTGATATTTGTTATTTAGAAGAATATATTTGTGAATTTAAAAAATATTATTACAAGCTAGCAAGACCAGAACAAGAAATGTATGTTCAAATATTTGTTCAAACATTACATTACCCTTTAAATCAAGCTGTAGAAGAAAAATTCCAAGACCAAAATAGAAAAATATAGTTGCTTATAATTTAGGAGGAGCTATTCTGACCACTAAGGAAGTCTTAGCACAAAAATGTTTAGAAGCCAGATTACATAAAAAATTAAAACACAAAGAGAGTCAACTTTGTTGTTCTAAATATACAGAAGAACCACAACAATATGAATGTGATTTCTCAACTTATAAACACCCTAGAAGAAAACATCCACAATTTTGATGTGATTCTCTGTGTTCTCTTTTCCTAGGAGAGTCTCTCCTCTGTCAGCCCTCCATTACTCTCCACCTTGATAGCCATGGCATTAGGAATGATATCCCAACAGACAAATTGTATATAGACTTGGAAGTTGATTGAGTTGTGAAAGGTAGGAGTGGAATGGAATAGTTGTTTTGACTACACTCGCTCAACTGATTGATGATGGATTGGAATTCTGACCACTAACGAAGTCTTAGCACAAAAATGTTTAGAAGCCAGATTACAGAAAAAATTAAAACACAAAGAGAGTCAACTTTGTTGTTCTAAATATACAGAAGTAACACAACAATATGATTGTGATTTCTCAACTTATAAACACCCTAGAAGAAAACATCCACAATTTTGATGTGATGCTCCGTGTTCTCTTTTCCTAGGAGAGTCTCTCCTCTGTCAGCCCTCATGTGATGCTCTGCGTTCTCCTTTTTCCCATTACTCTCCACCTCGACAGCCATGGCATTAGGAATGATATCCCAACAAACAAATTGTATATAGACTTGTAAGTTGATTGAGTTGTGAAAGGTAGGAGTGGAATGGAATAGTTGTTGTGACTACACTCGCTCAACTGATTGATGATGGATTGGAATTCGATAATAGATATGAGTTAGTTTTGATTAGCGTCGACCAGAACTCGATGTTCCTGTAGTCTTTCGGGTTCGGGTCTTGACTCGTCAAGGACCTCAACAAAGACTCCATTTGTTCTGAGACATCCTCCAACCACGGTGGTTTCATGTCAGCGGGAGCAGTTCCCGCCCCTTAGTTGCCAATGTTAAAGGATAACGTCTGCAATTCCATATTCTTTTGTTGAGGCTTACGCCCTCCCTTGGCATAGAGAGGGTTCCTCGTACCTCGGAAAACCTCTACCATTTTCTCTCATATGCTATGCAGTATCGTTTGTGCTTCTTTTTCTCTACGTTTTTGCTCTTATGGTGTCATTTATGTTGCTAATTTTGGTCTGCTACTATTTGTCATTTTCTACTGGGTGCTTCTTCTTTTCCTGTGTTGTATCATTTTTGTCTTTGTGGCTGCTAGCATTTATCTTCTCAGTGTCATGTATGGTGGCGATGGTCGTCGGAAAAGCATTGCTCTTCTCCAAAACTGGAGGTTTCTCTTCAGCTGCTTAGTAGATGGTTTTCAAGTGTAATCACCGTCTAGGACAACCTAGGTAATCACATAGCATTAATGGAGTCATCAAGGTTTTGAAGAAGATCTCCCCTGGGAGTGATTCTGGTCGGACAGGGAAGTAGTGGGAGTTGTTGAGCAGCTGACCGTACCAAAGAAAAGGGTTGCAACACCGGTTTTATTCTTGTCATTGTCAGGATCTTAGGTTAGTGGTATCATATATCTGGAGAGTTTCTAAAGTGCAGGTTTTGGTGTCTGGCTACCAGGTAACTTCCTTGCTGCTTATCTGTTGTTGTCTGCATGCATGTGTGGTTACAATATTTGTTCTTGCAATTACGTTTTGTGTTAGCTTTGTCTTAACAAAAATGGCTTTGGTTTTGATTTCTTTTACTAAAAATGAGACTTCTATCAAGTTGCTTCTTTTGTTCCTGATCTGGTCATTGTATAGTGTCCTTAAACCATTTAGTTCTCTTAAAAGACTACACGAGAGAGTTTACAAGTCCTTGCCACCACCCGACCTATTTTCTTTTCCTGGTGATTGGAGTAGCCATAATGCATTCTTAGATTTTGCTCGGTCACTCTATTTACGATTCTAGGTTTAGCTTGGAAACATAAACTCTGCATGCAGCTTTGGGGAGGTGATGGGGACGCAGAGCTGCATGCACGACCAACGAGGACTGTCTTTCACGTTGCAGGTTCTCCTAACACGTCAAGGTCGTATCCACCTTCTTGAGTCTCCTAACAATTTGTCGTTGTCCACAAGAAACAGTTAGTTACTGTTGGTATCAAGCTTCGTAGCCACCGTTTTAAGCTTCACAAGTCTGTTTGTTTTTTCAATTTTTGATATATTGGTGCTCGACTATTACGCAAACCATCTTCTCCTTTAAAATCACAAGCCCTCCGTATGCTTTAAACATTTTCCTAGTATTGCTTACTTATTCGACTCTCTCAGGTTGTTTACGTGTCGGCATGAGTGGGTAAATTTCTTGGACCACGACTTTACTGAGTATCTTCTTAGTTTGCGTGCGCAAATCTGTCAGGTTGTATTCTTCATGATTTTTTTCAATCTCTTCAGTAGCTTTTATTATTTAGCCCTTTCTTCTTTTTGTTTTTATTAGTAGCCCTATTAATAATTTAGTAGTTGTTGTGTATTTTTGGGACTACTATTATTAGTATTTGTTTACTTTCTAGTTTTAAGAGTTACCTAGAATCGGACCTATGGAAATAGTGAACGACATATAGTAGGAGCGATGCCTTTAAATCATACGGAGGGTATCAGTGAAATCAGTTCGGTGCACACAGTAGGAAGGAATAAAATAGGCGATGATTTAATAAGAATAGGCTCTTGAAAAGTCGGAACCCTCACAGGGAAGTCTTTGAAATTAGTAGTGATTTTAGACAAGTATAGGATACAGATAGCTTGTATTCAGGAGACCAAATGGGTAGGAGCTAAAGCAAAGGAGGTAGGGGGTTTAAAACTATAGTTCTCGGGAAGCTCGCGGAAACAGAATGGCATAGGTATCTTGGCAACAAAGGAACTTATAACCTGGGTAGTGGGGATCATAAGGATTAACGATAAGATAATGATGACAAAAATAGTTTTTAGCAGTGTAGTTCTCAATGTAGTATGTGCGTATGCCCTATACGTGGGTTCAGGCGGACAGCAAAAAAATATATTCTGGGAGGCGTTGGATGGGGTGATCCAACAAATTCCTACTAATAAGCAGATTCTCCTAGGAGGTGATTTTAATGGGCATATAGGAGCGGATTCAAACGGATATATGGGAACCTATGGGGGTTTCGAACGCGATACTAGAAATGAGAGTGGGACTGCTCTTTTAGACATGACCCTCGCATATAAGTTAGTCATAGCAAATTCCTTGTTTAAGAAAAACGAAGTGCACTTGGTGACATTTCATAGTAGCACAAACAAGACGCAAATTGACTATTTCCTTGTCAGGAAAAGTGCCAGATCATGGTGCAAAGATTGCAAAGTGCTTTCGGTAGTGTCCATTTCGACTCAACAAAAATTATTAGTTTTGGATCTGGGAATTAAGGGATGGAGGTCGCAGTGTTTTACCACTCATTGTCATAAAATTCAGTGGTGGAGGTTGAAAGGGGACAAGGTGGAACAATTTAGGACTCAAGTTAGGGCTAATACAGCATAGAGATGCCAATTGGATGTGGGAGGGTGTTGCCTCCGTTGTTCGGGCTATTGCTACAAAACACCTAAAGGCATCCAAAAGGATATCCAAAGGGCAAGGGAGAGGGCGGATGGAATCTTAGTGGTGGTCGGGCGAGGTTCAGGCGACAGTTAAGGCAAAGAGGAGAGCTTTTAAAGATCTTCTAGCAAGTATAATAGAGGCAGAGTGGGAAGTCAATAGAGTATGGTATAGACTGGCAAAACAGAAGGCAAAGAAAACTATCTCAGTGGCTAGAGGAGAAGCATATGAGACTATATACAGGGACATAGATACAATAAAGGGAGCATAGAAGATTTTCAAGCTAGCACGAGATAGGGCATGTAGTACGTCTAATTTCAACCAAGTTTGTTGTATATGGAATGAAGCAGGGCAGGTACTCACCGAGGCCCAAGCCATCAAGAGACAATGACAGAGATACTTCTATGACCTGTTTAACGTAGAGGTAGTGGCTGATATAGAGTTAGGCGAACCCTCTGTGTCGTGGCCTGTCCAAACTAGGTACATTGGGGAAAGGGCCACGAGGGGTGAAATTACAAAGGTTATGAGAGGGATAAGGAGCAAAAGGGCAGTAGGGCCGGACGAGATCCCTATGGAGGTATGGAAGCGATTAGGAGTTATTGGTATTAAGTGGTTAGTCCAACTCTTTAATGTGATACTAATGACAGTCAAAATGCCGGATGAATGGAGATTGAGTAGGTTGATCCCCTTGTACAAGAGCAAAGGAGACATCCAATTGTGCCACAATTATAAAGGCATCAAATTACTGAGTCACACCATGAAGCTTTGGGAGAAGGTGATTAAAAAAAGGATACAGAGAGCTACTTCTATGTTGGCCAACCAATTTGAGTTTATGCCTGGTAGGTCCACGACAGAAGCAATGCATCTACTTTGTAGCCTCATGGAATGCTATAGAGAACGACAACAGGATTTGCATATAGTTTTTATTGGTTTAGAGAAAGCGTATGACAGGGTTCCTAGGGAATTTCTATGGAGATGTTTGGAGACAAAGGGCATTCCTATGACCTATATTAAAGTAATTAGGGATATGTATGAAGGTGCATTGACAAGTGTAAGGACGATAGGAGGCGACACGGAAGCATTTTCTATTAGTGTTGGACTACATCAAGGTTCTACTTTAAATCCTTTTCTGTTCACACTAGTGTGAGATGAACTTACCAAACATATACAAGGAGAGATTCCTTGGTGTATGTTATTTGCTGACGATATTATCCTAATGGATGAGATCAGGGAGGGGGTCAATTCCAAGATAGAATGTTGGAGAGAGACATTAGAATCGAAAGGATTTCGAATAAGTAGGTCTAAGATAAATTTTTAAAATGCAAATTTTTAGGAAGCCAGCAGGTGCATGACACGATGGTAGCAATTGGTGCCGACCTCATACCATAGAAATCGTCTTTTAAATATCTTGGGTCTATCATTCAGAGTAATGGTCATATCAAAGTCAATATAGTTCAACGTATTAGATCTGGTTAGACCAAATGGAGGGGTGCATCAAGGGTTTTATGTGACAAAAAGATTCCTGTAAAACTTAAGGGGAAGTTTTATAAAACGTTGATCCGTCTAACTATGTTATATAGGGCAGAGTATTGGCCAGCCAAATGCCGAGATACTAGACAGTTTTTGATAGTAGAAATGCGTATGCTTCAGTGGATGTGTGACATTACCAAGAGAGATAGGGTTAGGAACAGTGTGGTGAGAGATAGGTTACAAGTGGCAAGTGTGACCAATAAGTTAAGAGAGATTAGACTTAAGTGGTTCGGACAAGCCCTCTGATGCCTCGGTGCGTAGTTGTGAAAGGATAACCCTTAGTGAATATAAGAGGAGAAGAGGGAGGCCTTACAAGACCTAGAGGGAAGTGATCAAGAAAGATTTGTCTGAGTTGAATCTTAATGAGATACTGGCTGGAAATAGAAGAGTACGGCATGAGCGGATAAGGGTAAGGGATTAACCTTTGCAGTTCGTCAATACAGTAGAGTAGTTATTTGGAGATGGGTCCCGTGGCACACAGATTATGGGGACAGTAGGATTGGCATACCTGTAGAGTATACGAGCAAGGACTCCTAGAGTAACTAGAAATGAGGTGAACCGATCTTTACAGTTTATCAGGTACGTGCAGATCTGGACTCCATCAAGTATACCATGTTTTTACTTATTTATATATTTAGTGTAATTTTTATCTATTTAATAACCTACCGTGGTACTTCTACCTTTTCCCTCTATAACCTGCATCATTCTTATCTTGTCTCATTTGCATGTAAGTCTACCAGAAACAGCCTCTCTATTATATAGAGGTAAAGTTATGTACTATCAGACCTTCCTAGACCCCTCTTCATTGCGAGACTTCAGACTTGGTAGTGATGATGATGATGACGATGATTTAAGGACATTATGTCAAAATATTTGATCTTTTGAATTGATTAATAATACATTTTATTTGACAACATTAGGAATTCATAACAAAGTGAAGTTTAGTGTGTATACTAAATTCAAACGAACTGACATTATTCATTAGTTGTTTTTTATTTCTTTGTTAATATTTATTCTAAATAATAATTCCAATAGTTATTAATTTATTCATTAATATTACATTATTGATTCCTTTATTCATTAATATTTATCTATTCCAAATAGCACTCCATTAGTTATTATTACTGATTAATATTAATAATGTAAAAATAAAAAATAAATAGAGAAAAACCAGCTATCTGAGTCGAACCAATGACCATCGCATTACAAATACGATGCTCTAACCTCTAAGCAAAGCTGGCTCCTATAAGAGAAATTGTATATGCATAGTTTAAAGATATTTTATTATATCTCATTATTTAATTTTGTCATTTTTGATTATTGGGTGTTTGAGATAATGATTAAAAATCCAAATCAAGAAGTGGTGAAAATAAGTAATACTTTTAATTATTATTTTCCTTGCGTGTGTGATTCTAAGTATTTTAAGTATTATTTTCCTTGCATGCGTGACCCTGTTTCTAGACTACACACGTGAGTGATTTTGTGATTAATTTTCAGTTTGGTGTTAATTGCAGATGTGCATGTACGGTGAAGCTTTAATATGATTATTTTGTGATTTGAGAGATATTGTGAAATTGCTAGAGGGATGCTTGCGTGTGTGACTTGGTCTATGTCAAGGTCTAGGTTAATCGAATGTGCATGGACAAGTAACATTGTTGTGTGTAGAAAATTGTGAGAGAGCTGAAACATTAGTGTGGTTGTGTGCAGTCATTTGGGTTAAGGATAATGTGAGTGAGCTACAAATTTTGTGATGGTGCATACATGACTTCCTCTCTGGACTCCATGTATG
The DNA here is from genome assembly GCA_025531925.1 of Erythroxylum plowmanianum. Lineage (NCBI taxonomy): Eukaryota > Viridiplantae > Streptophyta > Magnoliopsida > Malpighiales > Erythroxylaceae > Erythroxylum > Erythroxylum plowmanianum. Next base: position 8,672 of record JANVCQ010522226.1, on the reverse strand, counting down.
TGCAACCTTATTCTGTGTTAGTCACAGATGCTGGAGTAAATCACATTATAGTGGAGTGCATAACACAAAAGGGTAGAGCTAGATTGGGCATGTGTGACTTTAGTTGTGCGTGATTTGTTGGTTGTATCTTAATCTTTGGAAATGTCAAAAACTTTAGGAAGTTGTTCTTTGTTTCCTTCTCAACTGTTTTCATTCGTGTTGAATTTTGTTTAATCACTTGAGTTCTTTATTTTGTGTTCTTTCGTTATAATATTGTTGAGAAAAATCCTTTGTTGAGGTTTGATAAGTTGTCATTTTTGTGCTAACTTTGGATATAATTCTCTTCAATGTGTTGAAATTTTTATTTAAAATTAACGAACTTGTTTCTTAATTGTTCTCAGATGATTTTTAACATATGGGAGATGAAATTGAATAAAAAAGATATAAGGAAAGCAAAGACAATTCGAATTCCTAACTGGCAGAAAAGTTTTTGACTAAGCGTGGGCACGTGCAAAGGGAAAAAATATTTACAGAATTTGATTTGAAAACAAATTCGATACACTTAGGATTTTTATTATTTTGGGAATCAAGTTGTTGCCTTTTATGTAGGGATCTGCTGCCTGATTATGTGAGGATCTACTGCCTGATTATGTGGGAAGTGTATCTGATAAAGATAACGATAAGAGGGAAGAGAAGATCCTTGGAGACACATCATCTTTTCACTTTTTTTGCTATTTTTTTGTTTTTATGAGTTTTTTGGATTTTTTGGAAAAATCGCAGAGATGGAAACAATATGTCGTGCTACTTTTTTATTGAGTTTTAACTCTTTTATGAGTAGCTAAATCTTTCTTCTTGGTTGAAGGGAACCAACGTTATCATTTAGTATGTGTGAGATTTTCTGAATAAAGTTTGTTTCATTGATGAATATTAAGTGTCTTTTGTATTACTTTTTATGATTGAATTGATTGATCTCTAAGGTGTGTAATTAGAAATTAATTGATTTAATTTATAGCCAGATTAGTAGGATTTGATGTTCAGTTTTGCTAAAGTGACAATTAGGATTACCATCTTTATGTTAAGGATTGGAAATTCTAAGAAAGATACCTATTTAGATTAAATACATATTGTATGTGTATTGTCTTGCTCACTAGTTCTTAAAGTTATTAATTAATCAAGCTTAAGATCGTATCTAAGTTGTTGGTTAATAAGAGTGATTAGAATATATGTTTCTATTCATTTAATCCTAAGAGAGAACATCACTCAATGGGTATTTGTTAATGGACTTAATTTTATATCGATGATCTATATTAGTTTGATAATGTAGGTAACCTGAAACTAAGGTTTGTCATCAATTTTGCAAATTTGATTATTTTCTTTTATTTCCAATTTTTGTCATTTTTAATTTCTAAAAGTCACTTTAATTCAACCTCCCCAATTTGTTCTAGTTTTCAACTTGTGATCATTTACCAATAGAGTCTTCGTGGGAACGATCTCTACTCTTCACTAACTACATATTTCATTATTAGATTTAGTATTAATTTGGTTGTAGGCAACAACATTATTACGGTTAACACGAGTCAGTCATGTTATTGGGTGTGAATCACTTTCACAGGTAGTGAGGATGAGGGGTAGTGTCAAGAGTTGAGTGATGTCGACTTATTAAAGCCTTGTGTAAAACTATTTTTATCCTTTGGTGAAAGTATTAAACTACGTGAGGGCCCCGCAGACGTAAATAAGATGTATCGAACTGTGTTAACAAATATCAACAAAAATTTATTTTGGTGCATTTAATTTTTTTGGTTTTTGATTGTGGTAGAAACGATTGCGGTAAATTGGAGAGTTTGTGAAACTAATACACTCCTATGGTTTTTCACATAGGAATTTAGCAAACTACTCCAATTTATGCTATTAGTTTTGAATTCTTTATTCTTTTCATTCTTAGTTATTCATAATTAATATCAATACAGAATAAAATATGAGTATTGTCCGATTCACGAGGATAGGAAAAAATGCTTTTCATGTAACTAGATTGTATGGTTCGGGTCCGTTCATTATGGATTCACTGGGAAAGTCTAAGCTGTAAATCCCGCGCGCGGTGTGGAAGGGACAAACAAGTATTTATTTATTATTTTTTGGAATTAAAGAAAAAAATCGAATGAATGGGTTTTGGGAGTGATATATGAGTAAATTGTAAAAAGAATCATGCAAATCTTTTTTTAATGATATTCAAACTTAGGTGACAAGCGAAGGCTGTGAAAAGATCACTCAGGAAATCCCGCATTTAGAAGCCCATTTATTTCAAAATTTAGAAAAAAATGGAGTTGGAAAAATGATAATCAAAAGTAAGGTAATGAATAAAATTCTCGATTGGATTAGGAATACGTTTTTTTATTAGTTATGGATAAATGATGTTTCTATGTTATACTATTCCAAGTGTGATGATGAATCGATTTGATAACTCAGTTATTATTATTCATGATATTGATCTTATTGGACATCATCACCATGAAATTCATCCCATTTAATTTATAGACAATATCATCTCTATGGGAATCAATCCTGATTTATTGCGAAGTAAATCATAACAAAAGGATAAGATTATAGAAGTAAATATTATCGCATGTATTGCTATTGCATTATTCATTTTAGTTCCTACTACCTTTTAACTTATAATTTACGCAAAAATTGTTAGTTAAGTTAGTCAAAGTGATTAATTTGAATGAAACTTGTCTTCTTACTTCTTAATGGATTGTAGAAAAAAAGCAAAAAATTCCAATTTGGCGTCGTAGATAAAAGTAGGTAAAAAAGGGTGGACTACAATTAGCACTATTCTATGACATCCGATAGTATGGTAGAATGAAGTTTTTCTTCTTTTTTTCTTTTTGATTTGGAAATAAAGAAAATCAGATAAAATCAAAAGTTAATTAAGGCCCCTTTTCTTCTGTCAAAAAATTGGATATTGAATATATCCATTTTTGGTTCAAATTCTTGATAATTAGGAATAAGAAAGATAAGATGAATTTTATTTATCTAAACCTTTTTAATGGAATTTTTATAGAAGCGCCATTTATGCTTAACAAATTGGAACAAGATATGTTTGGTATTTGTGAGAACTTTTTGAATCAAGTCTCCCGCTTAGATTGACAAATCCACGATCAATTATTATATCCTCTATTCAAAGAGGAGAAATGATTGTCAATATTCTAATGATTCAAAAAGATTTTACTCTTATAGAATTGATGGAAAAGGGAATATTGATTATTGAACAAATATGTCATTTTTGTCTTCATTCAAATCTTTGGTTTATTGGATTTGATATGATATAAAAATCTTTTTTTATTTTGATTATACCTATATAACCTAAGTTTTTTATTTGTTATTTGGGTTGCTAACTTAATGGTAGAGTACTCGTCGTTTAAGTGTGACTAACATCTTTTACGCATTTTAGATCAATCCATATAATTGGATGAAGAATGATCTAATAATGTAAATAAATGGGAAATTCAAAATAATGGGGGATGGAAATGCGGGAATGTCTACGGATTTAATCAGATAAAATATAAAGGTGGGATAGTAGGTTCATTGATCGAGGTTTAATAGAAAAGTTTTATAAGTTTCCAAAAATTGAAGATACAGATCAATATATTGAATTTCAATTATTTGTGGAAACATATCAATTAGTAGAACCGTTGATAAAAGAAAAGGATGTTGTGCCTATTCTTCTAAATTATTTGTATCAGTGGGATCAATTTGGAAAGCTAGTAGAGCTATGCAAGAAGAAGACCATACATATTGATAAATAAAAATGCTACTTATTTGTTGAATAGTCAGATCCTGCTCCTACTAACACAGGGACTAGAAGTATAACAAAAGGTATAACCCACAAATTATGATATCTATGTTCCATAATATTTTTAATTTATGTCTTGTTTTAGATTCATCAACTTTTTTCAGGAAGAAAACTAGGAAAGATCACACAGTTAAGTCAAATCAAGGAAATCCAATTAGCCAAATTCTTGTAACCTTGAAAAATGGGGAGGACAGATGTGCCAGGTATTGATATTGTTGACTGTTAATGTTACTTCTGCTAGATTGTAGTACTAGCATAGCATACATGTTCATAGAGATATGTTACAGTTTCTTTTAGTGGGTTCACTTGAAAAAGAAAAAGATAAAACAAGGAATCAAATCTTTTTTCTTCTTGCTTACCTACAAGCCTCTCCTATCGCTCTGAGCTCCCTTTTAGTTCATCACCTATCTCATCACTATGCGTATAATGTAGATGTAGCCTTTTTGATTTCTTATTTTCTAGCCGAAATAGGGCCAAGTTGAATTCCATTGTTATGGGGTGCCAAGCTATGTGCTTTCTTTGCTTTATCTTTCTCTATCACCGTAGATTCCTTTTGTCTTTGGTTCAATTGGATTCGATTTTTGAACAGGGATATCGCACTATCAGGTGTGACTCCCCCAAGTCACACCTGTTATTGGGAGAAGTCCCTCCCCAATCAGGGGTCTGACTGGGGAGTCACACCCATGATTCCCACGGGTCTCCTACAGGTGTGACTCCCCAGTCATGTAGAAATGGGTATTTATAATAGAGGGGAGGGTCAATGGTGTGACTGCCCATAACTGAGGAGCCACACCCGTGTTCATCTAGTCACGGGTGTGATTGGGGAGTTTCCCAATCACCCTCCATTATAAATACCCATCTCTACTCATTTTTGCATTATTTTGCTTTGCTTCTTCTCCACCTGTAGACCCAATCTCAATCCCTCACAAATGTACACCCCTCGGCCAACGCACGCTCCTAATAATCTCTTGATGGCTATCGCACAACCCTACTGTAGTAGGTACCGCACAACTATGCCACCTCTCCAGTTAATACTGCAAGCCCGTGCGTCCACCAAACCAACCTAGTAGGAGGACAAATGCCGCCTCTAACTACATAACTAGTTATGCCTACAAGAATGAAACAACCTAAAGTTCCCTTGTCTCCACCACAAGAGCATAATTCAGGTATTCCATGGCTCAACTTTCAAAGTAGAGAGCACCAACAAAGGTACGCTCTTCTTAAGGATCATAAAATTATTCCGAATAGATTTTTAGATTCTCAAGCACTTATTGAATTAGGAATATTTGATCGAGTCCATGAGTTACTACGAAATATAGGTTGAGAACAATTTTTTGAATTTAGGAAAAATTTATATGCATAATTGACATTAGAGTTTCTGACACTTTAGAATTAGTTCTTAAAACTAATAATAAGGACACTGTGTTAAGACTTAAATTTTGATTAATGAATGCATATTATGAGATCATTTTAGAAGTACTTAATGTTATTTTTGGCTTTCCAAATACTAATTTTCATGAATTTCCTGACAATTTTGTGGCTAGCAACTTTTGGACACAATTGACCAATTCTAAGAAAGTGTTTTCTCTCAATTGATATAAATCATCTGCTATAATGGACCCTGCCCTTCACTATCTCCATCAGTTTTTAACTTTTACACTATTCGGTAGAGGATATAACAATAGGGCAGTTTCTAAAACTGAATTATTTATTTTATAGTGTATGATACATGTCAAGCCCTTTAATGCCAGTAGTTTGTTAAGTCTGTGTTTACATGAAGTGGCTCAATTTAATGCAGGTAAAATAGTAGTCGAGGCATTTGTAACCCAAATTACAGAACATCTTGGCTTGCTAATCAAGAGAAGACACATACTGATGCAGCTAGTTTCGAGCAACTCGACTCTCGACTTGAAATCTTTAGTGTCAATGAAGGTTATCAGGCGACAAGGCGATCACTATATTCTTATCCATGATGAACAAGCTCGAGTTGTAGAAATGGAAGCTTCAGAAGAAGATGATGTTCCACCTCCCCAACCCTAATATATGCATAAGACATCTTCATATAGTTCCGTGGAGTATCAATCAATGATAAATTAATTGATAGCATTGGAACGAAGAACAAATGACAGGCTCCACAACATTGAAGCTAGCGTGGCAGAGATTCAAACCTTCATGGCTAATTTGAATGCTCGCTTCGGATAACCTCCACCCTCATCCTAGTATCGTGTTTCTAACCTTTCCCTTTTTATTGGTTGTTGTTTTAATTTTTTTTCCTCTTTGTCCTTGCTTTCATTCTTTTCCCTCTTAGATCACCCTTTCATTTTCTTATCACACTAAGGGCAAAGTGATGTTCAACTGTTGCATGAGTAATAGTTTAGAACAAAAGAAAAAAATGATTATTTGTGTCTTGTGTGTTTGTTTTCACATTTAGTAGTTAGAGATGCATGATTATTAAAAGAAACTCAATCTGGATTAGAATTGTATAATAAGAGTGAATGAGTATGCTTGCATTCTTAGACTAATTGACTTGTATTTCAGTTAAAAGGGCATTGGGGCCTATTGTGATAGATGAATAACACCTTTCATTCGGTAAGATTTTAAGCCTTTTTGAAATATTAAACATCAAATTCTGCAATTCTTTTTCGAGAGTGTTCTTTCATGATTAAGAAACTCCAGAACTTGCTTGCAAATATTAGTTGAGAATACACATTCTTATGCAAATATTGAAATGATGAAGAAAATTAAGATTTAGCCCTTTTGCTTAAAAGGCCACCATGATTTTACCTCTAATAAACCCCCCTTTGAGCTTAACATGACAACTTTTCTTTTTTGAACCCAAATATAAGCCTTGAACTTAATTATTTATTTTCTTCGTTGTACCTACCATAAGAAAGTTGAGCATTTGAATGAGTATAATTGGGTTTACATAATAGGTTTGGGGAATCATAACGTATAGTCCACTATTGTATTAAGGATGGGTATGGATGTGGAGATTTTCACTTCTGCTTTATATTTCTCTTATCTTGATTTCCTTATTTTAGAATCATAAATACAAAAAATGAAAAATATAGTAAAAAATAAGAAATAATGAAAAAAAGAGAAAAAGAAAAAAGAAAAGAAAAAGGAAGGAAGAGAAGATAAGCAGAAAATGAAAAGAAGCGGAGAGAAAAGAAAAAATGGAAAGTGTTAATTTTGTTAAGTGAGAGGAAAGAATTGAGTTTTTAATTGTCATTATTTAGTATATGTTTAAATGCTCAATTTGTATTGTGGTTTTAAACTACAATTTTCTTTTTCTTACCCTTAGCTTGTCACCATTACAACCTAATTAAAGATCTTCAGATTGATGCTTGTGTTTGTTATGAGTGGTGGAACTAGATTGATAAGCAAGCTTACGGTAGATGCCTTATATGAAATGAATGATGAGTGAATATATATCCTACCTTTAAATGCTTGAGAAGATGAAGAGTTGAGTAAGTATCTATCACACTTGTTTGATGGTTCTTTTAATTGAAATGCTTGTTGATTTTGGCTAAATATGGAAAGAATAACTTGTTCATGGAGTATTATGACTTTCAAATTCTTAGGTTGTGTTTAGTGAAACGATTGCTAATATCTTTTAATATTAATTAGGAAAATTGTTGTCTATTGTCTAGTATTTTTTGTTTTGCTTGAGAAAAATCGAGGGAAATGTTAGGAAAATTGTTGTTTACATTATTTATTTCCATATTCTAGTATTGATTGTTTTGCTTAAGTAAAAAGGGAAAATGTTGTATTGAATTTAGTTTGATTGTACTCCAATTCATATGGTGGAATTGGCTATGATTTGAATAAATATGAATTGAGTGAAATTGGGTCAAAGTTGTATGAATATTAATTAGTTTAATTTGTAAATACAGTGGATTAACTTCCGAATACGTAGTTAAGTTAAACCATATCAAAACCTACTTACACGGTCGTGCAATTCACGACATTAATTCATGCATGACCGTGCAAGTTAACTTGCACCACCGTAATTGAAGACATTTAATGTCCGATATCCTAGAATTACAATCCCATAATTACAATATTTGTTTTCTTAACATTTTTGTAGTAAATGAATTACATTGTAGTAACATATAAGAACATGTTGCTTTCTTAACATTTTGCAGTAAATGAATTCTATTTTGCAGTAACTGAATGAACTTCAGTTTGCTAATAACAAGATTCGGGTTTGAGCTAAATTTGCATTAGACTCCTCTTTTACAAAAACAAAACTTTTCGCCATGAAGAGAACAACCATAGTTCTCATAGGAAATACCAACTCCTAAATTATTTGCTTCTCCCAAATTTTCAAAATCAAATGTTTATTGTGCCTATTAATCCAATGCATTTAATTAATTAATACAATTATAAACATGAAATGCAATTATTAACAAAATTTGAAATTAAGACAAAAACTTTCTTTAAATTACCATAAGTAAATCAGTCATGCCTATTGAAGGTGGGATAATAGCGATAATACTTTGTTTACTTGTTTCTGCATCAATGACCTAACATGATAAATCATTAGGAGATTAATAATAGATTACAAATAGAAAATATTACAAATAATGCCTGAGAATTTGTTATTGAATGATGATGAGTGTAAAGCATAGTTGTGTTATCCATACAAACACCAATTGGCTGCATTTTGTATGTGTCATAATGGTGAATGCTGTCACCTGCAACCAAATATAAAATTCCCACGAGGAATTCAGACGTTAGTAGTAACGCAATAAAAGGGGGGGTTTGTAATTGTGAATTAAACATAATTTAATTGGAAATTGAAATTGAAAAATAATTGAAAACAAAATAATGAGAATTT
>JANVCQ010518539.1:0-17667 GCA_025531925.1 Erythroxylum plowmanianum | reverse complement strand
GAACCGGTCGAACCGGTCAAACCGGTAACCAGTAAGGCCACCGGTTCGATGACCGGTCCGGGTTTCAGAACATTGGTAAAGGTTCATTGTCTCTAGATAAACTTAACTTAGACTTTGGTCTTATAGTTCCATCCCTTAATTTTAATTTGAAAAGTTACAAGTGTTACCACCCACCTACTCATAAGGTTTATACTATTAAGGATGTTAAATTTTAAGAACATAAGACGAATTTTCCTACCACCAACTATAAGTCAAAGCAGTGACGAAGCCAAGAATTTAAGATAGGAGGGTCCAAATATTTAATTTTTTTAAATTTTGAGGAGCCCAGTGCACCACTGGCCTCCAAATAACTCCACTCTTATATATTTAATTTTTTAAAATTTTGGGGGGCCTAGTGGCTCCGTCACTGAGTCAAAGCTACAGAAGTATTGACTTGCAGTTATTTGGCCATTAAATTAACACCACCCAATATAAATTTCACTAGGATGTGGAGTCTAAGGAGGTCCTATAGTACATAACCTTACCCATAACTAGTAGAGGGACTGTTTCCAAATAAGCAACATGTATGAATGAAAAAAATAAAAATAAAAATAATACAAATGAATATGAATAAATAAATAAATAAACAACATAAAATTATAAATAAATAAATAAATAATGAAACAAAAATACTAGGGAAAATAGATAAAAACAAATATAAATAATATATATTATTGAAAGAAATAAAAGAGATAAAATAAAATACAATATTATTAAAAGTAAAAATCATGGAAACACTAATAATCATAGACATATATAATGATATTAATACCACTAAAAAGAATACTAAATATTCTAATGCTAATAATAATAAAAACAACAATAATAATACTAATACTAATACTAATACGAGTAATAAGTAATTACCACTTAGGCTGACTACTATAGGCAATAGGTAAAAGATATTTGAGAGCTACATGGATCTCTTTATGAGGGATTCTTTACCCAAATCTTAGCATGTCAAAGTTTTCTATTATGAGTCGTGTCCTCGGTAAGTTCCAACATTAGCAAATCATTTTTTATCACCTCCCTCTAATTCTTGTTAGGCCTCCCTAATTTTCTCTTACAATCTCTAAGTACGATCCGCTCGCATATTCTCACTGGAATGTGTACGTGTCTTCTCTTAATATGTCCAAACCTTCTAAGCCTTATCTCTCTTAATTTGTCTATAATATTAGCTACCTTTATTTTATCCCTTGCCATTATATTCCTAACCTTATCCCTTTTATTAAGATTGCACATCTAACGAAGCATCCTCATCTTCGTCACCATCAGTTTGTGGCTATGAACTTGTTTGATGGGCCAACATTCTGCTCATAGAGCATGGCCGACCTAATTGCTAAATGATAAAATTTGCTTTTAAGTTTGAGGGGTATCTTCTTGTCACGCAAAACTCTTGAAGCACCTCTCCATTTAAGTCATCCTGATATGATCCTATGAACTATGTCTTAATCAATTTCTCCGTTGCTCTAGATGATAGATCTTAAATATTTAAAACACTCCTTTTGCGAGATAGCTTCTGACCCAATCTTTACCTCTACATTTGTAACCACCCTACGTCCCGAAAAGTTACACTCTACGTACTCAGCCTTTGTCTTGCTCATTTAAGAAATCATTGACTCTAACGTATCCCTCCAAAGTTCAAGTTTAGCATTGACCCCCTCTTTTATCTCATCCACTAAAACAATGTCATCAGCAAATAATATACACAAGGTACATCCCCTTGTATGTTCTTGGTGAGCTCATCAATTATTATGGCAAATAGAAAGGGACTTAAAGCAGAACCTTGGTGTAATACAATATCTATAGAAAAGTACTATATGTCTTCTCCTATTGTCCTTCCTTTTTACACCTTTGTACATATCCCTAATAATCTGTATATAGGTCATCAAAACCCTTTTGAATTTTAAATATCTCCACATGATTTCCTTTGGAGTCTTATCTGATAAAAGAAACACATGTAAAAGGGGGTGAAATGTATGTATAAAATTTTTGGCAAGTTCTTTCAGTTGTATAATAAATATATCCTAGTTAAATAAAGACAATGGGAGCCTGTCAGATGATAAAGTATTTTTAATGACCTTCTCCCACAACTTTAAGATGTGACTAAGTAGTTTAATGCCTCTATAGTTGTTACAATTTTGGATGTCCCTTTTGTACTTGTATAAAGGAATTAACATACTCATTCTCCATTCAACTAACATTCTGGCATACTTGAGGATCACATTAAAAAACTTGACTAGCCAATTAAAATCTTCAATGCCTAGGCTCTTACATACCTCTATGCGTATCTCATTCGGTCCTACTACCGTTCCACTGTTTATCCCCCTTAAATATTTTTTAATTTCTTCCCTTGTGATCTTTTTACATCGAGACAAGTTACAAAATATCTCAGACTTGCTGAGGTCATCTAAAGAGGTATTATCCTCGATGCCTTCAGTAAAAAGGCCATAGAAGTACCTTTGCCATCTACTCTTGATGTTATCTTCCTCCATGAGCACCTGCCATGCTTCATCTCTTATACAACGAACTAGGGCTAAATCTCTTTGGTCTCAATTGATCAATGAGTATTATCTAAACAATGCTAACTTCTATATATTAAATCTAATTGGGATTTTCTTAATGCCTTATTCAAATTTTAAGAATAAGAGACAATATTACCCTTACTTCCTAACCTAAATGGGGAATGGTAAAAACTCTTGGCTTTGGTATGATAATTGGACCAACCAAAACCCTATTTATTCCAGGTTTGACTTGATATTTTTAGTAACCAAATTTCCTTTAAATGCCAAATTTGGATCCCTTATACTAAAATAATAGTTGGGATTGTCAATTCAGTGGTGCCTCAAACTCATTAGTCTTTTTCCCAGTATAATCCCAATAAGAATATAGAAGATAAGATTATCGGGTAACATATCTCATATCTTCTCCAATGCTTCTTATTATTAGCTAATGGAACCTTCTCATTAAAGGTGGGCTAGTATGAGCTAATTTGGAAGAATTCACTCTTTCCTAAGGCCTCAGTTACTAGCTAGTTGGTAGTTAAAAATAGACACAAAACTAAGAATAGATGTTTTTGTAGGGAAACTGGTACAAAATCCAATCTCGACCGTAGCGGAATAATTACAAAACTTTTTCTCAAATTGGTTTCCTAAAATTAAGACCAATTTAATTCTACAAAATGATTAAAACATAAATTATAATAAGTGTGAATCTAAATTCATACCTTATCCTGAAACTTGATAATGTTCTTGTAGTATCCCTCGAACCATTTCTAAAATCGATCTTTTAAACTACCATAGACGTACAAGTGTCCGGCTTCTAATAGTATCCATAAAATAGGTTGAGAGAACTCTATAATTCTTACAGAGAGGGTTAAGCAAGAATTATTAGTTCCATTAGAGCTTAAACCTATTTGTAATAGGTTTTAGACGTTTTGGTAATTTAATTGAATTAAATTCTAATTTCAATTAAACTTTAATTAGATTGTATAAATAATTATAATTAAATACCAATTATGCCTAAATAAGATTTAATATCTCATATTGATCCTTATTTATTAAATATATAATATTTAGTCATAAATTTTCTTAAAATTTACAATCAAGTCCAACTTTATTAAAATAACTTTTCTCTCTTAAACCTATTCTTTGTGTGAGACCCATTAGGTTTCCAAATACATTAGCAATGATTAAAAATTATAATTCTAATTTATAATTAGAATTAGATAAATTAAAACTTCTTTTAATTTATCTTTAACTCTCCAATTAAATTATATATAATTATAGATCAAAATTGGCATCTAGGAATGCACCAAGACCACCCAAATATTTAAGAATGCCAAATTGATTTTGACTAACTTTTTTGTGTATAATTTTTCGTATAATTCAATCCTTTTATCATACAATATTGCGATTAGATAGATAATGGAATTAATGTCTACTCTTTTTTAGTCTAATCATATTAGTTCTCTGCCATTAGCTATCGATTCAATTAATGACATTTGTAAACTATTTACAAAATGTCATTTTACCTTGCTAAAGATTTTTTGAATTAATACTAATCGAGAACAATGGAATATTATCCCTAAGTACTTTAGGGGTATGATCCTATCTTGATCACTTAACTACCTCCATATGATTCATACTAAATCCAATGACTATTAATTGACTGACCTATGATTAAATAAATCATAAGTAGTATCAAAATATAGCAATTCCTATACAGGACAACTTTGGAGATCTCAAGTCAAATGATCACTTATATAATCATCACAATGAGAATTCCATAAACATACAAATAATGTCTAAATGGATTTCTCGTAGCAAGTATATTCAGTGAACTTGTTCTCTAAAAAGCACCCACATGTCTATTTAAGTATCTCTATACTTTAGGCTATGAGATTAACTATTTTCTTTGTAAGAAAAAACATAATGTGTGCTAGTTTTTTTTTATATTCTATTAATGTCCAATCTCAATAGAACAATAATTAGGAATAATTTAGGGATAATATATAAATGTAATATGAATCTCATTATTATAATCTCATTATAATTTCATATACAATGTATAATTATCCCATGCACTTTATCATATACATCTAAACATGTATAAGATAAAGAATGCCTTTAAATAATTTGTCACTACAATACAACCAAAGTGATTAACTCTAGGGAATAAATCCATAGTTTTGGTAACATAGAACCTTATGTTTGCTTTGTAATATCCATAATGAAACTAGGAACCATCTATTTTTCAGTGTAGCTACTCCTATTCAAGCTAGATTAGACAACTACCCTTGTTTCAAATGTATAGTGCTTCACATTTGATATGTTTTTTTGAGTGGACTAAGAACCAAGTGAATTCCTTTCAGCGTATCTAACTATATAGTGAAGATCGTATGAGACAGATGCCTTTCAGCGTATCTAACTATATAGAGCACTTCACTAGGAGATAATATTGAATAGATAATGATTCTCAAGAATATCATATTTCACTACAACAAAGGGCACTTTTAAAGACGAAAAATTTCCTCGCTAAAAGTCATTAGTGACAATTTGCATTCATCACAAAAAACATCGCAAATTTCCCGTAGCAAAAAACTATAGGAGACGATTTTCAAAAATCATCGCTAATAGTTTTTTGATACACTTTATTTTTATAGGGAAAAAATACAAGCAATGTTTTTTAAACTGTTGCCAATAATTTTTTGCTACATTTTATTTTTGTAGCTAAAAGTTATTAGCTATGTTTTATAAAATGTAGTTAATTTTTTAATGTACATTATAACTAAATGTTATATTATGTTAATTATAATTATTTTAATCCATATTATTATATTTAATATTTAAATTTTTATTGTATAATTTATTATACAAAAATATAATACAAATATTTGAAAATTAGAAACATTGTATATAAAAAATAAAATATCATTAAATTTGATAATGTCAAGATTTAACTACAATTTCAAAAATACTTATATGCAAAATAAAAGATAAAAAATATTAATAACTAAGACTCATTTTCATCTTTACTTTTACATAATTTAGGCAAATGGAGACGATAAACAATCGAAGATGACGGATAGTCAAATATGACAAACAATCCACAACTCATTAGCACAGCTTTACTTCATGTTTCATCCCTCATCCAATTTCTCATTATATAACCAAGAGGCAAAGCCAAGGCACCGAGAACATAGGCAAAAGCAAAGCATCATTAGATTAAAAGGAGTAAGGCTTGAAGATAATAGCAACGGTGTAGCTTTAATTAAAATAAAAAAAGGGAAGAAGTAGGAACTTATGCAAGATGGGAGAAGTTAGGCTTTTGCACCACGAGGACATTGTTCTCGCCTACTTCCTCAACCTTTGATGCAAACAAAAACCCAAAAACAAACTCACCATAAAACTAAAAAACAGATGCATTCAAGCAAATGGAGAATAAATGATAACTAGCACAAGTAAGTTTGAGTGGGAACAAATTAATAATCAACCCCGAATGGAAAATAAATGATAACTAGCATGCAATTTTTAGTTGGAAGCAAATGCATACATTAGAAATCATAACACAAAAATCATCTTTATCAAAACTTTCATCGAACACTTAATAGGCAGTACTAGAACAACCTTCAGATTTGATTTTAAGCCCAATCAATCCATTCTAGATGCACTACCCATCTCACCATCTTCATTATTATGACAACTCACATTTTCCATCAAGAAAACCACAACACACATGAATTGAACACAAAACCAAAACAACACCCAAATACAACATCATCACCATTAAAAGAAAAACTTAACCCAAATACCTCAACCAACGATGATGAAGATGGCAGGTGATGGAAGAATACGATGACAATGGTGGAAACAAGGATAGAAAACAAAACATAAAGGAAGATGAAGGTAGAAGAAAAAGAATGAAGATGGAGTTTTCGTTTAAAACAAAACGTGGATGTCACTCGTTTTCATTTAATTTCTAAAAAGTTCAAACATTTGGTGTTTTCATTTTAGCGCCAAATGTCAAAGATTTAGAGACGATTAAGCTAATCGTGAACATTTGGTGAATGTTGTTCACTGAGTTCCATGGAGCCATACTGCCTTAGTTAGCCCTGGTAGTTCTTCAAATTTGGAAAAGGACATATTAAGAAGATTAACCAGAGGCTGATCCATTCTGAGGTTATCATATACCCGTACACGGGTGATGAGGTTTCATATACCCTTAGACGGGTGTCTATTCCCTGGATTGGAAATTGCATATAATATGTAAATAAGTTAAAAAGTTAATAAATAAGTAATTGAATTTGAATCCCAAAATGTCACATTCTTAGAAAATGACTTTCTAAAGTAAGGAGAAATAGGAAATGACATATTTCTCTATGAAGCTATTAATTAGAATGATTTCACTACCAACAATCATCAAAAGGAATTTTATTCGAATAAGAGTAGTTTAGAACTTGAAGAATTAACTCAGGGAAAGTTAGATTACAATATATTGAAAATTTACCTATCATATCTAATTTGAGTGGGAGTAATCAAGATGTTTATGAATTTGTTTGTCATGAATCATTTTTATGTCAAAAGAATCAAGCATGATTCCATGATGTTGTTTTAGCATTAAAGGGGAAATTTACATGATTATTCCACAAGAAGATAATTAGTCAAGGAATTTACACCAGGTTCTTAATCATCTTGCTAAAGAAAAATAGATGAAAGCGATGAAAGCAATGAAAGAAGAAATGAATTCTTTAAAATCAATCAATTATGAGACTTGGTTGATCTCCTTAGTAGGTGCAAAGCTATTATGAGCTAATAGGTTCTTAAAATAAAACGAAAGGTTGATGGTAGTATCGAAAGATCCAAAGCACGCTTGATGGTAAAAGGATATACACAACATGATGGAATCAATGATGACAAAACAATTTAACCCATTGTGAGTTTTGTTTTAATTCGCCTAGTCCTGGCTATAACAACCAGTTTAGATCTTGAATTATATCAAATGGATGTAAAGTCTGCTTCTCTAAATGGAGAATTAGAAGAAGAAATCTATATGGAACAACTTGGAGGTTTCATTAAAACAAACCAAGAACATAAAGTGTATCGATTCTTAAAATCGATTTATGGTTAGAAGTAGTCTTTAAGGCAATGGTATGTGTGTTTTCATAACATAATTCTTTTATATTATTTTTCATATGTTTGATGAAAACCATTATGTATACATTAAGACATCCAAAGATAAATTTGCAATTTTATCTTTCTATGTGGATGACATTTTAATTGCTTGTACTGACTGTGGGTTTGTCAAGCAGATAAAAAATGGTTGTATCTGAATTTCAGATGAAAGAAATTGGTTAAGCTACATATATTCTTAGAATTAAGATTTTAAAAGGTCGTTCAAAATGT
Source organism: Erythroxylum plowmanianum (assembly GCA_025531925.1). Lineage (NCBI taxonomy): Eukaryota > Viridiplantae > Streptophyta > Magnoliopsida > Malpighiales > Erythroxylaceae > Erythroxylum > Erythroxylum plowmanianum. The sequence goes on along the minus strand of JANVCQ010518539.1, from coordinate 9,724 downwards.
ATATTATATCTTTCTCAAGCAACTTATATTTAAAATATTTTAGAACGATTCTGTATGCAAGATTGCAAACAAATAAATAATCTTATTGCCAAAGGTGGAGGTCTCAACATGAAGTTTTGCCCATGTGAGCCATAAGAAAGGGAACAAGTGAAGAAAAATCCTTATTCCAGTGAAGTTGGAATTCTTATGTATCTCATGATGTGTATAAGATTAAATATTTGTTGCGTTATTGAAATGATGAGTAGATATTAGTCAAATATTAGACAAATACATTCGAAAGCAATAAAGAGAATGTTAAAGCATCAAAAAGATACTATTGATTATGCATTGTATTCCTAAGGCAACAACCTACATATAAAAGGGTATACGAAAAGTAAAAACAATCATATGTTTTTGTATCCATAATAAAAGCTCAATTTAAAACATTTTTAACACTAACACAAGAAATGGTGGAGCTTAAATGATTCTTGGTTAGTTTGAGAGACATTCAAAAGAGACTAGTGCAGTAACAATCAATTGTGATAGTCAAACAATAATTATTTATATAAAAAACCCTAAATTTCATAGGAAAACCAAGCATATAGACACCAGATACAATTATGTAAAAAATATAATTGCATAAGGAGAAATGAATATAGAGCATATATTTATATAAGATATATTGACAGACTCAATAACAAAACCAATTTCCCAAAATACATATATTAGGCGTGTAAAATCACTATAATTACGTGGATATTGAAATGTTAATAATTAACATTTCTTTATGTATGTTTATTTAATGTATTGTCATGTGTAAATATAATTGTGATTTGACATTGTTTAATACTTGATTATGAAATATGTTTACTTTGAATGACATTTTTTTCGATAAGAATTAAAGAGTATATCAGCAATGTAAAGATTGGCCTTCTCATATTGGCAAGTGATTATAGTCTTTGTGATGATTGGAGAAGAGGAAGGTTTTAAGTTTATTATTAAGGTGTTAATCGACAACTAAAGTAAGAAACTTAAATCAATAATTCCAACTTAAATGATAAGTAAAAAATAATTTGGTTTAGAGTGATCATATAGATACTATAATTTATCTAAGTTGCCATATAAGAGTTATAAAATTTAAGAGTAGATAAGTAAATTCTTAATGTACAACCCAACATTTGTATGATGTTGTATTATAAAAAGACATACACTCCAAATTAATTGGAGTTAATACAATAACATACGACTTTTACCATGTGTGCAAAAAATAACCATAAAAGGAATTGATATAAGTCCAAAGATCTTAACTTACATTATATGAGACCCTAAAGGTAAATGAACTTCTTAATATAACTTTAGGACTCTTGCAAATTCTTAAGAATTAAATTTAAGGTTTGCTAGTTTAGAATGTTAGAAAAAGATTTTATTAAATATGGTTTTATGAGACAATTTCAAGAAAGTCAATTAAATTAAATTCAATATAATTGAGAATTGAGGAAGCCATTTGTTGACTGTTAACTTATGTAAGAAATTTGGCATTCAAAGATGGCCAATAACTCTGAGTAAAAGAATTGAATACATTTATAACACGGTAAAATAAACGAGATCAAAAGAGATTCACTATAAGATATAACTTAAAGTAAAGCAAACAAAATCTACTTAAGCATCGATTTGTTAATCGAGATGTCTTATATTTCTATCAGATATATAAGTATGAGCTCTCAGCATAAGTTAATCACACCAGTTATTGGACAATTATGAAAATATGCAAAAATCTTATTAATCAATTTCAATCGTGTGTGAGTAGAAGATAATAATCCAAGGACACATATAATGAATTCAATAGATATGACATTTAATTATCATTGACTATTTATAATACATTTAATAATATTATCTATAAATAATAGATAATCACTAAGAAAGAAACAAGTTTCTTCTGAAAAATATAATCAAATCTAAATAAATGTTTTAAAAATATAATCAAATTCAAATAAATGTTTTTTAATTAACAACACATATATTCATATGTTGTATCGACATGTTTATATGTTAGACAATTGTCTTTCTAATAGTGAAGCTGCACGTATTGCATTTAATTAGATTTTGCAGCTATTTGTCATCGTTTCTTTTCACTTCTGTCGTAGATCAGAATTGCTTTTTATTAATGAGAAATTTTTATATTTGCTTCTGTGGTGTCAAGGAGTTACAGTTGATTGAATATTCTTCCAACCAATTGTAAACTGCAACTTTCACACTCCAACTTAATACAATAACCTAGAAATTGACAACTTGACATTTAAAAAGCATAAAATGAAACTGTGAAATGCGGGATGGAGCCTGTCTTAAAACGAACCCTTATTAGTTATGCTTATTCTTCCACTTATTAACTACTTCTTTGAGAGATTTGGTGGAAGCTCCCTCGTTGCCCACTGCCCTAACCGCAGCTTCCTTCAGCGCGTTAATTCGCTGACGAATATTACTAGCTCTGCCTTCATTTTACATCAATGCTTTACAAGTCTTATGATCTCCTCTCGTTCCACTAATCCATTTTCATTGACCTCTAGTCTTAAACCCACTTACAGGTCCTCTATTGTCAACATTGCATTGATCTTTTTCTCTACATAAAGTGGCTAAGCAATCAATGGTACTCTATGTACAATGATCTTGAGTGTTGAATTCCAACCACAGTGGCTCAAAAATCCACCAGTCAATGTATGACTTAGCACCTAAATCTGTGGTGCCCAAGATGGCAATAGTCGACCTCGTCCTTTGATTCTTTCGAAGAACCTATTGGACTACTAAATACAGAAGTGGCGAAAGAAACAAAGGTATAGAGGCTAAACAATCTTTTGTATTATAAGGTAAATTGCCATCCAATAAAACATGAAATATGCCCATATAAATATAGACTTACAAAACCAATTCTTGATAAACTAAACTACTACTATTTAGCTTAAACAATGACTCTAACTAATAACTCTAACCAGGACTCCAGCAATCATAATTCAAGTTTCTTATCTAACACCCTCTCTTAAACTAGTAAAGCTTTAATAACTCCAAGAATAGCTCTCAATCTGCAGAAATCTTCACATTTTAAAGCTTTGGCAAACATATCGACAACTTGATATATAGATGTCACCTGCTTCAATTGAATATCTTTGTTCCTAATATATTCTCTTATAAAATGTTACTTGGTGACTATTTGTTTACTTCTATCATGAAAACTGGATTCTTTCCCAAAGCAATAGCAGACTTATTATCAACAAAAATATTCGTAGCTCCATGTTGTTCAAATTTTAGCTCTTTCAATAACTTCCTCAACCAAATAGTATGACAAACACAGGAATCAACTGCAACATACTCAACTTCACAAGTTGAAAGAGTAACAATTAGTTATTTTTTTGAACTCCAAACAAACACAGTACTTTCCATAAAGAAAATAAAACCACTTATACTTTTTCGATCATCAATGTCTCCTCCCCAACCACTGTCACTAAATGCAGATAATCTGAAATTATTTACAGCAGTATAAAATAAGCCATACTCTAGTGCTCTTTTAAAATATAAAAGAATTCTCTTTGTTGCTTTCATGTGTGTCAAAGTTGGAGATTCGATGTAACAACTAATGACACCAACTCTGTCCAAGATATCTAGTCTTGTACAAGTTAAAAATCCCAATCTTCTAACCAACCTTCTAAATAAAGTTGGGTTTACCTTTTTTGCATTATCAAACTTAGAAAACTTGATCCTACATTCCATTGAAGTAGAAACTGAATTGATTTAATCCATTTTGAACTCCTTTAAAATCGCTTCAACATAAGTTTTTTATGAGAGAAAAATCCCTTCTTCACATTGCTTCACTTTAGTTATAAGATAATAAGCCATAAGCCCCAAATTAGTCATCTTAAATTCTTCAAACATCATAGCAATACTACATGTAAAGATCAAATCATCAACATATAAACAAACATACATAGTTTCTCCATTCTTATTCTCCTAGACATATAAGGCATGCTCATACAGACATTTTGAGAAACCATCCTTCTGAAAATAATCATCAATATATTTATACTAAGTCCATGGAGCTTGTTTAAGATCATATAAGGCTTTATTCAACTTTAACACCTTGTCTTTTTATCCTTCAATGATGTAACCCAATGGTTATTCCATATAAAACTCTTCCTTTAAAGTTTCATTCAAGAAGGTTAATTTTACATCCATCTGATAAATCTTCCATCTCTGTTGAGCTGCTAATGAAATAATTAGTTGAACAATCTCAAAGTGAGCCACTGGAGCAAGGGGTTAATCATAATCAATTCCAACATTTTGAGTGAATCCTTTTGCAGCAAGTCGAGCTTTGTACTTCTCTACTTCTCCTTTTGAATTTTTATTCACTTTATAAATCCACTTTACTTCTACAGGTTGCTTCCCTTTTAGAAGATCTATCAATCACCAAGTATCATTCTTTTTGATTGCTTTCATCTCTTCATCCATAGCAAATCTCCATCTTTCTTCTTTGACAACTTCTTCAAACGTCATTGGTTCCGTATCTGCTAACAAACAAAATAGAGTAAAATCATTGATTGCTTCTGTTATTTCATATATTTCTTCTAAACTTCGCATACGATGTCGCCTCTCGGAGGAGTTTTGTGGAGACATAATCATTTGAGTTGTTTAAACTTCACGTGGAGGAGTTTGTAATGTAACATCAGTAACAATTTGATTCGAGGACCTATTTACATCAAAAAATTTATCAAACAAAGGAAGAAATTTATAATTTTCATCCTATGGTACATTCCACTCATACAAGCCTTCTTCATCAAACTCAACATCTCTACTAATGATTGTTTTTCCATTATAAAGATTGTAAAATTTATACCTTTTTTAATTTTCAGCATAGTCAATAAATATGAACTTCTGCCTGTCCCCATCCAACTTGCTTCTTGTTTCATCAGGAACATGCACATAGCCCATGCTTCTAAATTCTCTTACGTGCGAAATACTTGGCCTCCTTGCACTCCAAGCTTTTTGTGAAGTCATTCGCATTAGACTCTTTGTGGGACTGCGATTATTCAAATACATCACACATGTTACTGCTTCAACCCAAAACTCCTTTGGCATTCTCTTATTGTTTAGCATACTACGAGCCATATTAAGAATAGTTCTATTTTTATGATCCATAACTCCATTTTGCTAAGGTGATCTAGGAACCGTCAAATAATGTCGAATACTAAGATACTCATATAATTGATTAAATTTATTCGATGTGAATTCACCTCCTCGATCAGTCTGAATTGCTTTAATTAGATAACCACTTTCATTCTTAACTCAATCTTCAAATTTCTTAAACACTTCAAATTTTTCCTTCAAAAAATAAACCCAAGTCTTGCAAGTATAATCATCAATAAGCAATAAAAAGTACCTGTTCTTTCCATATGAAATTGGTGTGATAGGGCCACATATATCAGCGTACACCAATTCGAGTGATTGTGTAGCTCGAGATCGAAACTCCTTCGAAAATCTCCTCTTAGACTGCTTACCATACATACAACCTTCATAAATTTGATCAGGATGACTTATAAAAGGTAAACCATGGACCATCCTTTTCTTATACAATAGCTTCAATCCACTAAAATTCAAGTGGCTCAACCTAAGATGCCACAACCTTGACGAATTATTCATAGTAGCTTTTAAACATATGGGACTATCTTTATTGATCTTCAGTATAAACATCTTGTTCTTTGACATTGGCACTTTTGTAATCAATCTTCCTTTTCCATTTTGCATGACCAATCCACTCTTTCTCATCTATATTTCATAGCCTTTCTCCAAAAGTTGTCCAATACTCAATATATTTGTTTTAAAAGCAGGAACATAATAAATATGAGATATAAACTGATGATCTCCATTCTTCAATTTAATCAAAATTTCTTCTTTACCTTTGATTGGAACTTTAGTTTTATCACCAAAAGAAATATTGCGTTTAACAGATTCATCAAGACTACAAAATAAATCTTTATTACTAGTCATATAATTGCTGGCTCCTGAGTTGAGATGCTAAGACTCCTTACTTCTGTCTTTGTCACCACTGCACGTTAATAACAAGGAAGATTTAGATGCTTCTTCATCTTCTTCTTCAACCTCAACACAATTTGCATTTTCTTCTTCATTTGAATTCCATCTAACATTTCGTTGCATATTGACCAAATCTTTCGCAATTGTAACATTGTATATTGGATCTTTGATCATGACCTTGTTGAAACGGTCCATCTACATTCCACTGCAGAGTGACAGTGATTCGGGAGTAGACATCGATGATTGAAAAAGTACAAGAAGTTTTGTTTTTTTATGGAAAGTACCGTGTTGGAGTTCAAAGAAACAATCGGTTGTTACTCTTTCAACTTGTGAAGCTGAGTATGTTGCAGCTACTTCCTGTGTTTGTCATACTATTTGGTTGAGGTAGTTATTGAAATAACTGAAATTCGAACAAGATGGAGCTATGAATATTTTTGTTGATGATAATTATGCTATTGCTTTGGGAAAGAGTTTAGTTTTTCATAATAGAAGTAAATATATAGGCACCAAGTACCATTTTATAAGAGAATACATTGGGAATAAAGAGATTCAATTGAAGCATGTGACATCTAAAGATCAAGTTGTCGATATGTTTACCAAAACTTTAAAATGTGAAGATTTCTACAAATTGAGAGCTATTCTTGGAGTTATTAAAGGTTGAATTACAAGTTTAAGAGAGGGTGTTAGATAATAAACTTAAATTATGATTGATAGAGTCCTAATTAGAGTTATTAGTTAGAGTCATTGTTAAACTTGAATTATGATTGTTAGAGTCCTAGTTAGAGTTATTAGTTAGAGTCATTGTTTAAGTTAAATAGTAGTGGTTTAGTTTATCAAAATTTGATTTTGTAAGCCTATATTTATATGGGCATATTTCATGTTTTATTGTGAGAGAAATTTACCTTATAATATAGAAGATTGTTTAGTCTCTATTCCTCTGTTTCTTTTGCCTCTTCCGTATTTTTTGCTATCCAACAAACTCAACAAGTAGAATAAGGTGACCCGTACCTGGAGTAGGCACAAAGTTCATACAGGATTTCCTTGCCATGATCGACAGTCTAGAATGTAACAGAATCACTGCAACTCTAGATCGAATGACTCTCCGGTTAATGATGGTCAAGCTTATAAGCATCTCGTCTGGTGGTACTCGATTTTTATACTGAAGGTGTTCTTTTCTGGTGACTTCAAAGTGAAAATTTAATCAAGAGGTGGAAAACCTGTCTAACAAGGGAGTGAATCACATAATATAGTTGGAAAGATGTACAAATGTGTCGAACAACAACGTAACTGACATACATACATAGCAAGAAAATAAAGAAAGCTCGTGGACGCATGTTCTCAACTTTAAATTCTGCTAGTCTTCGGGGCAGCAACAGTTTCAACACGTAAAACTCTTGCCGGCATATCACTAGCCACTTTGCTACAAAAAAGGGTAAAAGCACCGGACAAGCAGTTAAAAGCAGCAACAAGAAGCAAAATGCTTTCCACCGAATTGCTGGTGGCCATCTGCGTCTTATTTATATAAATTATGTTAAAATGAGATTATTACCTCCATCATCTTCATTTTGTTTTCTTATTTTTTTATTCTATCTCTCATTTTTACAGAAGCTATTGATCTAATTGTTTAAACTTAGAGAAGAGTAGTTTTCTTTTCTCTTTAATATAATTGTCCTGTCCATCGTTTTATTAATATTCATTTTTTCTTATCCTTCCATCTTTTTTTAGCTAAAAGTAGAAACTATATATGACTATGTGTGTACAATTTACAATTTGAATAATTTATTTTATTTAATTGTTTATATGTTGTTTATTTTTCCAAGGAGAGTGAAGCAAATTTCAAAAGAAAAATAAAGATCACACATTTCAAACCTCACTTATGTACGCATTATAATTGAAATTACATTTTTTAGTGTAAATCATATCTAACCTTAATGCAATCTGTACTGCTCCTTTATAAACTTCAAAATGTAAACTATTGACTGATTATAAAGAATATCATGTCTTAATACAACTTATACCAAGTTGAACTAAATTCAATATCATCAATATAAAAGAATGTCACTAACACTCTTTTAAAACACATATTTCAACCCTCGCATTTGTACACTTTACAATTGAAATACCATTTTTTAGTACAAACTATGCCTAACCTAAATGCAATATATACTAGTACATAGGAAAAATATTGACTTATTTAAAAGAATATTATGACTTAATACAAACTACACCAAAACGCTATAAATTCAATACCACCAGTATAAACAAAATTTATGAAAATGCATTTGAAATAAGTAATATATTCAATGAAAACTGAAAATATCATCTTTGGGTACAAATCATACCCTATCTCAATACAAACTATTATAGTAATCTATCAGTACCATCTTTGAATACAAACCATACCATGTCTTAATACAAACTATTCTTGTATTATATATATTTAATTCTACATCTAAGTAGAAAAAATGCCATCGTTCATTACAAATAAGGAAGATATACACTTGTAAATGGAAATATATTTACTAAATAAAAAGAATATCAATATCAAAATACAAATTATACTAGAACTTAGTACATTAATACCACCTTGATGCATGATTCTCAAAATAGGAATATCATCTCTAAGTAAAAACTATATCCTACCTTAATATAAATTGTAATAGTGCTATATTTTTTAAGACCACAATAAAACTAATAAAGTTATCATCACTCATTACAGATAAACAAGATATACTCTTTTAAAAGGGAAAATATTGATTGAATAAAAAGAACATCATATCTCAATGTAAACTATATCAATACTTAGTATATTTAACACCAACACTTAAAGATAAATTTGCTTGGACTCTTTGAAAATAAGTTATAATTTCAATGAAAAACTAGAAAAAAAATGTTTGAGTGCAAACCATACCCCACCTAAATGCAAATTGTACTGGTATTTTATCTACTCAATATTATGTCTAAATAGAAAAGATATTATCATTGACTATAGATAAGTAACACCCATACTTTTTTTTCAAAAATTAAATACCTTACATTAATCTGTTAATGTACATTACAATGATGGTTTAATTCTAGGTTAGTATAAAAGATCAATAGTTTGGGTTAACAATTCATAAAAACCTAAAAACACTTACTCCTAGCTACCCGGATATACAACGTGATTCATTCCAATGACCATCTCCTTCTCATATTGGTGGATAAACTAGTTTTTAGCCCTTTAGCTAGTAAAATAAGCCTAATATGTAGTACAGTTTCCTGAAAGACCTCCTCTATGTTGTTGCTTTCTTGTCTAAGTATTTTGCCATTCCTTTCCTTCCATATGTTATAGACCAATGTGCTCTAACTGATCTTAATAGCCTTATAATCAGCCTGATTTACCATTTTGATTCTCATCAGTCAACTAATAATGTCCTTCTAGGAGAATGCTAGCTACTAATGTTTAGTGTAGATTGGACTCTTGTTGGACCCCGTCTCCGAGGCCCAACATTAGGACCCATAAAAGCATGGAAGACCCAAAATCGACCACAAACTAACCTCAAATAAAGAAACTTGCAATTAAAAATTTGGATTGCCTTTTTTAAAAAAATTGTTCCCTCTGTTCTAACGATTCCAACGCCACTGAAAACGTTCAATTTGGATTAGAAATGAAGAAGTTATGGTTAAA
>JANVCQ010517693.1:0-17676 GCA_025531925.1 Erythroxylum plowmanianum | reverse complement strand
GATATCGATCTTCTAAATATTTTAAACCGATGTATATCCCTGATTTACAGGAACTTCTATTCTAAGAATTCTCAACAATAATGATAATTTGTTTTTTTAGGCTATGTTTAGTTGGGAGTTTATTAATAGAATAGAATGTAATGTAATATTATTCTCTCGTTTTGGGAAATGATTTATAATAGAATAAAATGAAATAAGATGGAAGATAATAGTTTCATATTACATCATATTTTATCCTAAATAGTAAAAATATAAAACTTCCGATTTGGAGAGTTTAAGATGGAATATAAAATAATAAATAATTTTACATTATATTACATTATAAACCTTTCATCGAAATAACATTTCACTACATTATATTATGAACCTTTCTATCCCTCCAAAATAATAATTTTCTAATATTATATTTATTTACATTTCTTTCAATTCTATTCTATTTCATTTCATTTCATTAAAAATATTACGTCAAACCAAACATAATCTTAAGGTTTATGCAACCATCTCTTCGGCTTAATTTGTCAAACAATTTATTTTGAAGTACATGCTTTATGAGTTTCTATAGACATTTGAGAGCATTAAAGAAGTAATGAATAATAATTTTTCTGTAAAAAAAGAAAGAACCTATCCATACTTTTAAAGTCATTAAGTAGTTATCCTAATTATAGATTACTTACAAGGCGATTACTGGACATAGCCTTTAAATTATACGAAGGCATGCGGATCAATTTATCATCCGAAAGTTTTAGATTCAATATTCTACTTAGGCTTCTCTGGTATGCGCATGTCTCCAGCCCTTTACGTAAACAGTAAAGGCCCAATAAGACATTGGATCATGTTCTGTGCTTCAATCCATGTTCTTCCATTACAAACTAACCAGTCCATGAGGGATCTAAAATGTTTAGACCTCCAATTAAGCCCATCAAAACTTGGGTTAGATGACAAGAGCAGTCCTAAAGTTTTGAGTCTTTTAGAAACATGAACAGAAGCAAAATCATGTGGCAGTTTTACTTCAAAATGCACTGTTTAGGAACCTTGTAAGTTTTTACCGTGAACTTAAGCATATGAATACGTTTTCACCTGTAAAAGATTCTATACTTTTGTCACTATCAATTGTGACAGCCTCCACTTTTTGCTCCTTACGACAAATTCAAATTCACATTTTGAACTCATATATTCAGGTATCAGTCAAGCTAAACTTACCCCCCCAAAAACAAATTATTGAAAGAGAAGATCTCGAAAAACAAGACAAGTGCAAGGAATTGGAAAACACTGCAATCTCATGAAATCTTCATAAGAATACAAACTCGTCATGCTCCTTTGAATGTTGCATTCAAGTCTATAAGAGATAAGATTTGAGAAAGGAATATTCCAATTCAATCAGATTTCAATTCCACCACATAAACCCTTTGCAGGAAAGCCCAAGTAACGTGATTCCTGTTAGTAAAATGACCAAAACATGCAAAGCGTGTACTATATAATACCGGTTGGAGGCGAAAATTTTATTAATACAATTTAGTTTTGAGCCTATCATTTAGTTTTGAATATTAATTTATTTAAATTATATAATTTATAAATTATTAAATATACTTAATAATTTATTCATTCAACACAATTGAAAATAATAATTACAAAATTTATTAATATAAAAATAGCTAAATTTTTAATCTTTAGTCATAAATATAATTTGAATGTGTGAGTTAGGTTTGCCAAATATCTTAAAAGCATTTCAATCGGCGAACAAAAGGTGATGACAAAAAAGAAAGATACCGATTATTGAAATTTATTTATTGCACTCTTAAAAAGGGGAGGTGACTAATGATTACTGATTTAGATTCATTTGGTTAAAGGATAATCAATAAGACTGTCACTTTCCATAACATATTACTGTATGACCAAATTCAGTTAACCATGTTGCTGCTGAAATTGACATGTTATAGATGTAACCTTAGAATTGCAACTTTTTACAACTTCTAGAATACTAAAACTCAAGAAAATTTGCAAAGGCTTTGTTGAATTGACCCAAAAACAATATTGACCACCCACGCCTACGCCTTTGTTCGTAATCCTTTTTGGAATAATCAAAAGTCACGTGCTAAATTTGAAAACGGTTTTTGTTCCTTCACAAGAGGTTGCTGGTTCTGGTTGCCTAACAAATTGCCGGTTTTGATTACTGAATTATCAAACTCAAACACCAGTTGGGTATTCCTCAACACAACACAGCAAGCTGGTTTTAAAAGGTTTCATACAATTATAATGGTCTATAGTAACTAACTTTGTTGACTGGTACGTACTACCATTAAAAGAAAAAGGAAACCTGAAAGAAAGTTTCAGCCTCAAGCTTGCAATATTTGGTGGATGATATGTTTCAACACGAAACCAATACTGTCTTCAAAAAAGGTGGCAAATAGTGAACTTAATTTTTGAGAGACTATTAACTTAATATTTTGAAAATTTAGATTAAAAATTTTTAGTTTTAAAAATAATTGTTAATTTGTTTAATAATTTATTTAAAGATATAATTTATTTTTACATTGAAGCCGAGAGAATATAAATTTTTCACACGAATTTTTCTTAGATAAGGTGCATCATTAAATGTAAAGGAGAAAATGCTATAGAATTGTAATTTGACACGAACAGTCGGTTGAGGGTAAGAAGCAGAACTGAATAATTTTCTAGTTGGTGTGAGCCAACGCTTCCTTACAGCCCTTTGGTCTTAAATCTCGATTTGAATCGAATTTTAAACATGTGGGAAATCAACTTTAAATAATTAAATTTAGTTCTCAATCAATTTTCAACATTCCTCAAACCAAAATCAAGTCAATATCCAACAACGTACTCTAAAACTGCAGTATGTGATTAGTAAGCAGGAATTTCTTGTTCAAGTTTGTTCGCTGAAGCCTCTTAACTGTTCTTACTGTTAGAGAATATATAAAACTAATTGAGTTGGCCTCACACAACAGTTTAAGCTATTGTGGTGAAATGGTCGCTTAATAAGATATCAGAGCCTCTATGACCAAACGATCATGAGTTCGAATCCTATCACTCACCTATTCTAATTAAATTAATCACAAGGTAAAGCAGGTCTGTGCAAGTTTCAAGCCCAAAGGACTTTCACTTGAGAGGGTGTGTTAGAGAATATATAAAACCAATTGAGTTGACCTCACACAACAGCTTAAGCTATTGTGGTGAAATGGTCGCTTAATACTTACTACATACTTCATTCCAACCGTGCTCAATTATGCGATAAGTAAGCAAGAATTTCTTGTTCAATTTTGTTCACTAAACCCTCTGAACTTGAATATCTAGTAACAATAGTCTTTTGGCAGTAAAACTGAGTAGAAATTCTCTTGCTACAAAATTTAATGAAGTGATTATAATATGTTGATAAATATGTTTTTAAAGTGAATTAACAACTTAAGATTTAATTATATTAATTTTAAAAGATCATAACTTATATTTTGAATAAAATTTTAAGGTTTATCATATTTTAACTAATAACTTTTCGCTCTCTATTAAGTTTAAATATATTATCCAGACTAATTTAAATTATTTATATCTTTTTAAATAATTTTTAATTTTATTTAAAAATATTTATATATTTCTGTATTAATTAGAATTAGCAGTTACCAGTTCATAAATATTTGTATTTGTAGTTATATATTATTCAATAAGATTTACGTGATGTTTTCTCTCTTTTTCAATGTTATTATTTGGCTTTTGACAAACTGGAAATATGTAGCATGTGTTAAGCTTGTTTCATACTTTGTAAACACTACAGCTGCGAACAATTAATCGCTTCTTCGCATGGAAAAGCAGCTCCCATGTCCATTTCACTGAGCAGTGTTCCACTATATCGAGATTTCTTACTACGTGTGCAACCCTGACCTGTTTGATACTTCTTGTATATGAAACAACGATATTGTGTGACATTCATGCCTGCCATTAAGCTTCGGAGAGAGGAGGAGTTTAATTATAAAATGTTCTATGTTGTTTGATCGATATTCCATACCATAACTTACAAGGAAAAAGAAAGTGAAAAAGAGAACGAAATAAGAAACGATTTCAAGAACCTAAATTTAATATACAATCGTTGCTATCACTACAAAATACAAATTGGTTTATGGCATGAGAACTAAAGAAGCGAGAAAAAAACAGGGCAAAAGCAGAGGATAGGAGAATAATAAGAAGAAAAAAAATCCAAAGGATCCAAGCACAAGTAGTTTTGGTTCACCAATGAGTAGCTTTCTCAGAAGAACTCAACAGTTCTTCCAAGTAGTCAGCACCTAAATCTTCAAGAACCACCACACTATCTACTCTCACATCTCTCTCTTTCTTCTTCCTGCTCACCATTTTCCTTCTCAGTGAGTGTTTTCTCTTAAGCGCAACAACAGGTGAGCAACCATCCTCATGGATATACTTGATGTCCTTGAGTGACTCTCTCACTCTCTCAACTGGAAAATTGAGTGTAGTCCCAGACCCTCTCATTGTAAAAGCTGCTTGATCATATGCCAAAGCAGCCGCCTCTGCACTGTCAAATGTACCTAACCATACCCTTATACCATGCCTAGTTGAATCCCTTATCTCCGCTGCAAATTTGCCCCACGGCCGCCGCCTTACGCCTCTGTAGGACTTTTCCTTCTTGGGACTTCCATTTGAGGTTGAACTAACCTCTTCTTCCTTGATAACTTGGCATGGATAAGTTGTTTTTGATGTTTCCTGAGTGGCCTCTGAGATTAGTCCAAAAAGAAGCATTTCCTCCGAATCGTTTTCGTTAAAAGGGAGACTCAGGCTGGTATGGTTGAAGGAATGGCTATAAAAGGATTCCGTGGAGCCGAAGGAAGATTCCGATGAGAAATCGGAATTTGGGGTCTGAAAAAAGGAGGAATCCATGAAAAGTCGTAGTTGTAGAGTGTTCCGTGTTACGCAAATATTGAAGCTTGGCTGGTGTCCTTTATATACCCAACAGAGCTAAGAAAAATAGTAAAGAAATAAAAAGATAGGAGTAAAGAGGGGACTAAGCTAGCGGGTAAAACAAATATTAGCACATGCGCCAATTGACGGATGGCGGCCAGGTCAGAGTGGCAATCTCCGGTGACATCTGCGCTCTGCCTATCATTTCAATCTTTATCTTTGTAAGCTTAGGTGCATTGGTGGCTTGTCCGTATACTTTTGTGCCTCCCTCCTACCATGACAGGACAAATCGCCAAAAAGTTAGAGAAATCCTGAAACACATTTATTAATTTCTATTTTATTAAAAAATGAATAATGGGTTGTGACATCTGCCTTTTAATTGTTTAATTAATTTAAATATGAAATTGCTATTTTTATAACATTATATTATGATAGACATAATAACTTACCCCCCTTTTGTCTTGATTAGTTTAATCAATTGGAAAATAGCAACAATAATACTTTAATTTGAAGATTGCCACCTAAATTAAAGAAAAATAATACATTAAAGACATTCTTATTTACGAGCAGTGACGGAGCCAGGAATTTAAAATAAAAGGGCCCAAATATTTAAGTTTTTAAATCTTGAGGGGCTCAGTATACCACTTAACTCTAAATAATTCTGTCCTTGTATATATATATATATTAATTAAAATCAAAATATTTAATTTTTATAAATTTTGGGGAGGCCAGTGTATCACTGAACCCCAGCTAGCTTTGTCACTGTTTACGAGTGAATAGTTTTTAAACTGCACAAGATATTTATGGTAATAAAATCATAATTGTATGTATACATGTATGTAGCTTCTTTCAAGTCCATTTATCATTCACCCATATGAACTTTATTATCGATCTAGATGAAAGGGCGTGATACATGTAAGTCAATTCTTATTATGTATGTCCAAAATAATTAAATTATTACAGATTTTTTAAAAAAATTATTCGTCATAATTTTCTTCAAAAATGTTAGTTTTTTTACAAATATATTCATTTTCAAATTTTTATATTTTTCTTTCATATGTACACTAAAGACACGTAGAAAAATTCTTTAATCAAGCACTGATGTAAATATTGAACCCTACTATGATGAGGTAAAATACTATAATATTGTTATCTACCAAATTGATTCTTGAAAACCAATACAAACTTTGTAAATTATCAACATTCTTTCAAATAATTTTAGGTCCAATTAAACTTCAATTATTAGAATTCTCACAAAAGTCTGACTGAGGTTATGTTCTTATAGATGCTCGATAGCAATGAGAACCTTCTGAATTCTGCTCCTTAAATGGGCTACAAATTAGTGAAGTCAATACTATTATCACTCGTTCGGGATGAGATTCTTCAAATTAAGCTAGGCGGGGAGAATGATGAATTGCTGAAGAAGTTCTAATCACGAAACAAAGTAACACAAAAATGTATAAAATTGAGGATTTGAGGAAATTGATTATAACGTTCAGGTTGTCGAGCACTAAGCGTCAATCTCGTTAACATACTTTGATGAGCTTCCGTTTTCAACATCAAATTATCAAAGTTGAGCTGGATTTGTCTCGGAAGTTTCTCTGCAATTGCTATGTATAGTTGATAATTGAAACAGAATGCATAAAAGAAAAGAAAAAAAAAGTCATAGAGGGATATAATATTTTTCTTATTCCGTCGTATTCAAAGCTTTTTTGCTACTTATATAAGCAACAATGTAATAATATTAATATTAAAAATATCAGATAAAAATATGATTATTAATTTAAAATATTAAAAATAAAAGAAATAATCAACTACAGCAAACAAATGAAAGTAAGATTAAAAGATACAAAAATCAAATATTATTAATAATCTCTTCATTAAAATGAAAACTCGTAAACTTTAATTTATTTGTATAGGTCATTAGTAGTAATTCTCCAATTTGCACACTTCCTTTCTCAAAATTTAGAAGAGAATAGATTTGAAAAGTTTACTAAATAGATCAACCAAATGTTCTTCACTTACGCAATACTTCAAATAAATTGTTCCATTATTATTAGGATCTCTTAAAAAAATTAGTATTTCATGTTAATAAGCTTGCTTCTTACATGTAACACATAATTTAGAGAGAGCTTGATAGTTGAATTGTTATCATAAAAAATGTTAGCGGCTCTTACTTGCTTGAAATATAACTCTTCAATATTTTTTTAGTCAGATATCTTGACACGTACAAATTGTTACAATAATAAATCAAGATCTTGCAATTAATTGGTTATTTTTTGGATGATCATGAAACATCCCCTATTCCCTTAATGACAATATGACCAATAGTGCTCCTTCTATCATCTTGATCTCTTATATAATTATTGTCAATAACTTGAAATAAATCTAACTTTTTTTTAACCCTTTTTGTAGAACAATCCAAAATTTTTAGTCTGATAACAAAGAATTCTTTTGGTAGCTAATAGATGCATTTCTTTTCGATTCTCCGTACATCTACTTATGAGGCATATAAAATGCATTACTTGTGGAACTTAAATACATCAGACTACTTATCATTTGTTTATAAAGTGTGTTGTCTGCTTTCTTTCCTCAATGATCTTTTTAAAGTTTTAAGCCAGATTCAATTAGAGTGAACATCAAGTTACAATTCTTCATTTAAAATCTATCTAAAATGTTTGGCAAATACTTCTTTTTAACAAATAAAGATTCCATTACCAGACTGCATTACTTTTATGTCAACAAAGCAACGCATCATTCTGAGATCAAACATCTCAAATTCAACCATCATAGTCTTCTTGAACCCTTTAAACATAAAACTATCACTTCTAGTAAACGGAAGATGATATATATTTAAGCAAACAATGAGTATCTTTCTTTCATCTTTAAATTTAATAAAAAGTGTATGCTCATACAAATATTTATGAAGATCTTCTTTTAAGAAATAAACATCTATGCAACTATACCGAGCTTGTGGGACTTGTTTTAATCTATAATTAAGGAACTTTCTTTAATATATATGTACTTTATGCTTATTTCTAATTAGTAAAATAATAAGGTGGTGGATCAACAAATACATATTCCTCTAAGTTTCCATGTAAAAAAAGTTAATTTGATATCTAGTTAAAAGATAGACCATGAATTTTGTGCTACTAATATCATCACTAATCTAATCGTACCATATCTAGTTGTAGCTCTTAGTTACTAATCTTACCTTATACTTGTCAACTTTACCATTTTTCTTTGGTTTTGCTTTAATGATCCATTTCACACCTATCCTATTGGAAGATCAAATAAGTCCTAAATATTAATTCTTTTAATAGCTTCAATTTCTTCATCCATCGGCTTCCTTCATTTTGATTCTTTTACAACATTTTCAAAAATTGTGGGCTTACAATTTGATAACAAACCAAAGTTAATGATTGAGTCTTCCTTATGAATAATCTAAGTTATCTCTGAGTCTTTCATATATAAAGGCCGGACAAGAATACAATTTAGCTATTACATTAGCACTGTCTGGTATTTTTGGTCAAATATTTGGTAAATTTTTAGGTATAGAGGTAGTAAGAATTTGTTGGTGTAGGGATTGTTACCTTTCTTCTTCAACTTCACTATCAAGGATGGCTGGTGCAAGTTGCTGCATTTCAATTTTATTTGGTTCTATCATCAAAATAGCGTGTTTATTAGTCATGATCTTTTAGTAAGCAGATTGAAAATTTTCTATGCCTTGGATGCTTTACTTACATTGATAAAGACACACATTTTGCCTTTGATATCAAGTTTCTTCTTTTTTTATCGTGAACAAATATAAAGGTGAAGCAACCAAAAATTATAAAATGATTTGCTGCTGATCTTTAGCTACTCCAAGCCTCCTCAGGATCATTTCTTGAACAACAAAGGTAGGAATTCTATTAAGATATGAATGCTATAACTTACAGTTTCAGGCCAAAAGTTCTTTAAAAATTTTCTCTATTCTAAAAAGATTTTCACCAAGTTTAGTATACTTATATTTTTTTAATCTCTTTGATACACTATTTCATTGTGGTGCATAAGTAGTTGTGAACTCTCTTCAAATACCAACAGTATAGGAAAAAAAACTTTAAATTCTTTTAAACAATATTCTTAACCATGATTCATTCAAAGAGCTTTAAAGGTTTTTGTTGTTTGATTCTCAATGCGTTTTAAATGCATTGAAAGATTATAATTTATCCTATAAAAGGAAAACCCAAGTTTTTTTAGTGTAATCGTAAATAAAATATTTACATATCTTGTATCATATTAAAAGATGTTATTATCAGACCACAACTACTGTTTGAATAAATGAGCTCTAGATATATTTTACTCTCCACAAGTTTTCTTTAAGTGACCTGAGAATGGGGTTATTACCACTAACACATTCTTTATAACCTTATGAATGAATGGTAATTTGAGGAAGACCAATCATCATTTTTTTGTTGGAGAATTTTTAATCAACAAATATTCAAACATTGTATAGAGAAAATGCCAAAGCTATGAAGGATGTTGAGAAATGAGGTGAATACAGTAAGAATAAATATGTATGAAAGAAAGAAATTAACAAGAAAATCTTTAACAAGGGTCAGTTAATTAGTTGTGATTACATTCTCGAGAACCAATACCAACTAATTTCACCATATTAATTAATAACTCACTTGAAAATTACAGATTTTCTCTATATGTAGACAGTAGACTAGGGTTACATAATTATAGTTAATTATAAACTTTAGGTCATATAGTTCTACACAAATAACCCCTTACAAAATTTAACCAAACTTAACTATGATTATAATAAGTTCTAAAGTTCTCCCAGAGTTTGAAGTCCACCAAAAATATGTTTTTAGAAAGGTTGTCTATCGCTGTCAGGAATTCCACATCGGACAACTATGAGAACATTCAACAATTTATAATAGTGTACAAACCTCCCCCTCTTGAGCTAGCTTTTAGGGGGTAGTTAGGTCTTTCTGACATGGTATCAGAGCCATATTGTCTCGATGGTTTGGGGCGGTGCCTGGTTATATCCCTTTACCCAATATGTTCATCAGATGTCCAGTCCTGCTCTGGATTGAGAGGGTGTGTTAGGAATCTCACATCGGACAACTATGAGAGCATTCAACAATTTATAATAGTGTGTAAATCTCCCCCTCTTGAGCTAACTTTTGGGGATGAGTTAGGTCTTTCTAATAAACGCTGACATTACATATTCTCAGACTATGAATCTTCTTGTTTCTCTGCACACTAGGACTTGACATGAGACACAGTCATAATCTTACTGCCTTCTCCAGATATAAGACACATTTGTGACACAACCGTGTCCTGTATTATATCTTTCTTCAGATCACCTCCGCCATTTAGAAATCTTAAGCTACACTCTTGTCCTAAGTTGTATTAACCCAAAAACTTCTTAGAAAATAGTCATATTCTTCTTACAACACTTTAAGATCAGATCTTTAATATATGATCCATACACAACAAAATATCCTACACATTACCCATATACAAGGTTGAACACTTTCGATCTTAAGAGGAATAGCCTTGAGAGGAATAGTCCTAACTATTAACTTGATTAGTCTTATTTTTAGTGATTATATATCAAATATGCATAATCAATAATTTTATTTTATATTCTAATTCTTTTTTTTCATTTCCCTTCCTATTTGTTTATTTTGATTCTTTTACCATAAATTATATTTGACCAAAAATTTAAATTATTACATTATAAATATACTCTTGTATATACATTATTCATAATCATATTTTAAATTGATGTGATATTTTAATAAATTTAATACTTTCTACCTTTTTCCTCGTCTAAATTATTAAATAACAATATATATATGTTAATTGTGTGTAATACATCTGCATTTATACTTTTGGTTTATCATATACGTTTAACGAAATTCCATATATCGGGCAAAAACCCGTGAGATCTTCTAACAAAGGTTTTCTGAAGGGATGTCTAAAATTTGGAAGTTCTTCCGTTTATTTGTTGATTTGACCATGCGATTCTTTTATTTCATAAAAAAGGACTTTTATCATTTGTTGATCTGTAATTCTCTTGTGGTAATATGATTGAAATTGGCAAGCTTCCTAGTAGCTTCATAGAAGTAAGGTTTAATTACGTTTTAGGGCTCTCGTATTCTTTCACCATGTAATCGTGTTTCATATGAACTCACTTGGTAAATTTCATAAATTGCTGCCAACTCAAAAAACCTTACCTTCCATGAGAAAGGATGACGCAAAGCCAAGAAAATATGGTCAATTTTCTTCAAAATGTCTATAACAATTTCAATTGGTTGATATAAACAAATGCATAATACTTGTAAACCTATATAAAACGTAATTATCAATCACAATACCGAACATTGAAGGTCCAGGTACATGCCCCCTTCTTGAAGCTTAGTGAAATGATTTCAAGAGCATTTTAACCAAGAATTTAGATTTTGAACGTCTGAAAGTCCTCCAAAAATAAATGATTATTATTCCAGGGAAAGCGACGTCTGTTAAGGTTTGTAGGGAGTCCACGAGTGGGCCATGTTTTTGATATTTCAACAATTTCATACTCAAGTAGTTTCTAGGAAAATGCCTATTTGGGGATATGTATCCTTTTCGGGGTTTAGCTATTGTCAATATACAGGACAAAAAGTGACGTGGCGGAGCTGGAAATTCGTATGTTTGAATGGGACAAATTAAGAGTAAACAATTCTTAATTTTATATTAGATTTCTTCTTTGGTTTCTTTTGGTTTTAAGTTTTAACAAAATATCTAGCAAGGAGACGAGGGCAAGCACCTGCCTTTTGTCTGGCACATCGTACTATATGTAATCCTCCGATTTTATTTTTTCTTAAAAATGTGATTGTTTTCTGATTGGTTTTGTCAACTTCAATCAATTTATATTATCAACTCGATAAACAAGAATAAATGCTCTGAACCCAAGTGAATACAAGTGAATCACGTTACTTTTCTTGCACGCCGGGGTACTCTTTTCTAAGTTTGTTTCGTTGCTTCTATTATGAAACCCATTTCTAGGGAAAGTAATTGCCAGGTTTATATTGGAAAGATAACATAAAATAACTCAAATTTGATTTTTTAATTTTTATATGGATCGATTTTATGGATGTCCAATATGTATATATACATACTGCAAATACTATTTTCTCTTCAAAAAAGTTCCGTACAAACATATTGATATAGTTTGGTTGTAAGGCCAAACTATAGCTTTTTCTCTTCTGATAGCAAATTTATAGGATTAAACTCTAATGAAACAAAACTTCCACTTGGAAGACAAATGATTGATGTTCATTGTTTCTTCTTCGAAATGACTGCTATTTTCTTTCAGCAGAAGTATCCATAAAAGTAAAAGTTAAGACAGAAAGATTTGCTAAAGAAATATATTCTACGAAATTTTGAATGCATTTCGCATCATAGCTTAATTGCAAGAAGATGCATTCATAAAGAATGCTATAGAGGAACTTATTGTCCAATACAGAAGACCGGACCTCAAACGTGAGTTCTGGCCGTAAGGTCTTCCATAAAGTTATGATCAGATATCTTGTTCAAGTCTAGTCACTTGTTTTTAGTGAGATTGTAATGAATTTCACAAGTTTTAAATGATTATAACTATTTATGCTTATTAAGCTCACAATTCTTCCTTTTCAAATCTACCCTTCCCGGTCTTCATGAGCGACTTGTAGGAATTTAACATTTTCTATCATACCAAGAAAATTATTCTAAGAATTTTTCGTTTGTGTTTTTTAAGAAAAGGCAACCAAGAAATGTAGAAAGAAAGGTAAAATTTCACGTTGTAATTAAGATTTGAGAAATGTTATGATCCCTTTTTTGGACTTTGGAGGGAAAGACAAAACAAGAACTACGTAGTTAATGAAATATAATGGTCCTTGAGAAAAGACCAATCGGACATGTAAAGCGGCTTGTCCTTCTCGTATGTATTTACTTTCCATTTTGTGCCACGCAATGTGAGAGGTTTTGGCGTTGTGACTTGTGAGTGGTCCTTTAACTTGTGACTTGTGAATCCTAACTCTATTCCCACTACCAGTGACCTGTGACCCCCCAAAAGAAAAAGAAACTATATATATACACAAACAAAAGGGGCCCAATCTTAAGCGATTGAAATTAACTTGAAATATGAAAAAGAAAAGTGAGAGGTGGACTAAGTGGTTAGGCAAGCAATGATGCATACAGATTCATGGTACATAGTCCGGTTGATTGATTTGTCACATTACAGCTTTTGTTACGCTAAGGTCCCCCACAAGCCCACAACTCACCACCCTTGCACCTTTAATTCCACATACTTATTTATCCTCTTCATTTTCACTCTTATCCCTTAAGCAGCCAAACTGTAGACCTTTCGGTTACTAGCTACACCCTTATCGTCAAGTTTTTTTTTTTTTTTTTCTTATTCATTTCTGCCAAGATTCACACGATAACTTTAGTTCTAAATTCTAAATGTATTATATGTCCTTGTTATGAGTCTTAAAAACTTCAAATCATTTCTCATGAAAAGATATGAAGAAAAAAGATATATTACACGATTAAAATAGATTTACTTATATCAATCTTTTTTTTGCTTTGTTTTGGTTGCAATGTACAATGAAACTGAAATTGCAGATTTTGTTTCGGTGGAACCTTTCAAAATCACGGTCATGGTATAAATTAAATGTTATCATTTGGTGAAAATGTAATGGAAATATGATAATAAGAAAATTAAAAAGGGTGATAATACCTTTTTCCTAAAGTGATTAGGTTTTATTTGCCTATAAAGTATGAGGCCTCTAAATTACAAATTCTATTTCAGTAGATGCTGTCCCTTACTCGCAGATTTTTGTTCAGAAAAGAAAAACTTACTGTCGTACTAAAATTTTAAAATTATAGTTTTTAATTAGCACAAATACTATTTTTTATATGATGGCAGTTCGAAGTCCCAGATATGTAGCATGATCTGTTGATCTTCTTGTTCAAAATTCTGCTTCTCTCCGGTCTTTAATGAAGGAGATATTTACTAAGCTTAAATCCATTATTGTTAAGGTCATTTGATTTTACTTATAATTTTCTGTTATACTTTTTATTTTTAAATAAAAATGAAAATTTGTTTAATTATCAATATAAATATAGTTATATTTTTATTATTAATATTAAAAATATTTTTATTAGTAAAAAATTTAAATATTTTATTAAAATGAATAATGTAATACTTATATTTATTTATAAATTAAAAGTATTTTTATTTTTATTTTTATTTTAAAAATATATTTTAAACTATATTTATTAATAATTAATAATTTAAATTATTTTATTTGTATTGATAGTTAAATTATTATTAATTTTAAATAATTAAATATACAATCTTAAATTAAATTATACATGATTTTATTAATAATTAATATCAAATAATTAACTAATAGATATTTAGTTGATACTAAATTAAATTATAAAAAAAGCAGAAACATAAAATAAAAACTTTTTTATAGTTTTTATAAATTATAAAAAACGAAGATATTGAAATCAAAGACAAAAACCACAGTTTCAAACAAATAGTTTTTTTACTAAATTTTGAAACAAAAACATAAAACACAAATGGAAATAAACATGTCCTAAAAAATATATTTGGTGATTAATTGGAACTTTCTATTCCATATAATTATAATATAGATTCTTAAATCTATAAGATGACCGATGGACAATGTAACAATGTTGTTAAGTTACTTAATCTTAACAAATAATATCATAAACATTGCAAGCTCAAAATGTAAAATATAATTTGAGATAAATTGTAAGATTACAATGTATGTCCTAACTACCACTTTTAGAATAATCATATAACAAAATTGTTTCTTATTTGTTTAAATAAATGATATCTTGTTCATAATATTGTAATTATTTAATAGTTGCTTCAAGAACTATTTCTAGTCATTTTTATCTTTGCAAAGAATTGAAGATTGTAAATATGGAATGCATGAAAATAGCTTTATAAGTATTCATCATGGAAATACAAGAAAAGAAGACTATTTAAGATGAATTAGATGCATTGTCAAGATTACTCACTTTTTTATTTGTTAAAATTGAAATATACTTAATACATGAAGAATAAGGGTTGGAGAATATCTAACTACCAGGTATGGTTATTTTGAGTTAAAATTTGCATAATTAAGTCATATTTAATAGTTAGTTTGTTTCGTATTATTAGTTATCATATTTTATTGTGATTAGTTCTATAACTCAATTATAATATCTAACTATCTGGTATGGTTATTTTGAGTTAACTAGAGTCTAATTTGCATAATTAAGTCATATTTAATAGTTTAGTTTGTTTCGTATTATTAGTTAGCATATTTTATTGTGACTAGTTCTATAACTCAATTATAATATCGAACTATCTGATATGGTTATTTTGAGTTAACTAGAGTTTAATTTGCATAATTAAGTCATATGTAATAGTTTAGTTTATTTCGTATTATTAGTTAGCATATTTTATTGTGATTAGTTCTATAACTCAATTATAATATCTAACTATCTGGTATGGTTATTTTGAGTTAACTATAGTCTAATTTGCATAATTAAGTCATATTTAATAGTTTAGTTTGATTCTTATTATTAGTTAGCATATTTTATTGTGATTAGTTCTATAACTCAATTATAAAACCCAAACTGTGTTATTATTTTGTAGTTTTTTATATGGATTAGGGCATATTATGAGGTGAATTTCTAATTAGATTAGGACTCTTCATGACATTAAGGATATAAATGAAATAGGATTCTTAGACTCTAGTTAAAATAGCATTAGTAGTTATTATTTTAATCCTTATTACACTTGAGGAGGAATATTATTTTAAGATTATAATTTTTTCCTTTTAAGATTTTCGTTCTTCCTATAAAAAAATTGTTTTATTGATGTAATTCATAGATTATTAATATAGAAATCAAATTGAGAATTTTCTTTATTTTGTAAGAACTTTCTCTTTATTTTTTTAACAAGGATTCAACCAATTATCAAGCCAACTTGTAGCAATCAAAATCTCTATAACTTTGATTCTATTAAGTGATTTTGATTAGGGACAAATTTCCCAATTTAATTTGAAGACAATTATGAGATTCTTGTTCTTTGTATTTGAAGACAATCATATGATTCTAAGTCTTCGTAATTTGAGTATTTTTAATTTTTAGTCTAAAGTTCGCATGGCTATCCTCAATGATCATAATTCATAATATGAATATAACTAATTCTATTTTAGGAATTTATAACAGTACTGGAAATGAATCTCATTGATATTACATAAACAAACATAACATGTATACTTGCATATAATTTATAACCAAGCCAGAGATAGTGATTATTGAACAAAATTTTCATTTCAAAAAGTTAAACGAACTAACATTTGAATTACATTAAAAGGTACAACTTTAAAATCAATAAACAAGTAAAGAAAATTCTTATATTCCATAGGCAGTTCCAATAATTATCTAATTAATACAATCACTCATCTTCCTAATATATTTTTGAACGCTTGAAACATTAAAAAAAATCAATCGATTGGACCGTAAATACAAATTAAATATACAAATTCAACAAATAGTTGGACTCTTTTTCTTTTTTACTAAAAATGATTGGTAGGGATAAAAGTACTTAATATTGCCAAAAAAAACTCATCTGAAGTGCTTTACTCCTAATGTGCGAGTCCACGTCTGCACTTATCCGTGTAATTACTTAACATCGGTGTAAGCAAAATCTCAAATTGATTGGTAGCTATAGTCGAAACTTTTTTTTTTTTTGGAAATATTCATGGATCATGTCACATTCCATTCCTAATTCTAACTAAAGAATCAAGCCGCATTTTCTTAATTTGAATTCCAAGCAGACCAACAAAATGAGAAGTATGTGACACTAAATAATTCAAATTGATGGGTACATGAACAAGCACATATACCATACGTATTACGAGAATAAAAAAATATTCATGTAAGTTATGTAGTTCGGATAGAGAACCTAAAATTTTCAAGTTGCAATCATAAAGTTTTGCTTTAAAAATGGTCAAAACAGTATAATTGCGATATGAGTTGTCACAACAATAACAGCCTCGGTAAGATCTCTCTAATCACGCAACTTAGAATCCATCATCTCATCTATGTTCACGTAGTGAGCAAGTTATGAAGGGACTATAACGAGCTTTTACCACTAATACAGCAAAGTGTATCAGATAGAAAGATGCAGTCACTGTTCATGTCACTACTAATTCGACTAGGCTCAATGAACCTGCATTTAATTATCTTCACTTCGAAAATATTCTTAACGTTTTTCTTATATAAGCTTGCGGTTTACCTGTTAG
The DNA here is from genome assembly GCA_025531925.1 of Erythroxylum plowmanianum. NCBI lineage: Eukaryota > Viridiplantae > Streptophyta > Magnoliopsida > Malpighiales > Erythroxylaceae > Erythroxylum > Erythroxylum plowmanianum. The sequence continues at coordinate 409 of JANVCQ010517693.1, read as the reverse complement.
AATTTAAAACTGAGCAAGTACATATAGTTATAAAATCATTAATTACAGATGTTGTCAAAATCATGGGGGTCTAATCAAATTGGATTTATCAGAATTAGCCACTGCCCAGGCCGAGGTTTTGACCACGTGTGCTAAGTTTGGAGCCACCATTCGCAGGATTGGCAAGTGCGCAAACGATGATCATTAAAAATTAGACAATATTAAAATATGAAGAACGAGAATTTGTCCCACGTTAAAGAAAGAAAGAAAAGAAAACTAACATATAAATTTAGTAGACTACTTTGAAAAGTTTGAGAATAATTTGTAAAAACTGACGTAATATTATTGTCAAGTTGTACAATCAATTTATACAAAAGAATTAATGGATGTTGTCCATTGATCTTAGGTTGTTATAATCCAATGGCTATAA